>JAWPHD010008764.1:52500-57500 GCA_037043455.1 Cyrtodaria siliqua
CAGGTCTTACATGAGAAGAAATGTAATACTATTCACATAAAATATGAAAGCATATGTAATACTTTTTTTGCAAACAAACGATAAGGAATGTACAGTTCTTACTCGACACACGTTTATTCAATCAGTCGTATTGTCAATGTTACATAACCATATACAACATGAGATATGTACCCGAAAACTCAAAGTCGCTGTCTGCAATCTATAGGGTAGTGATGTAAATACGATATATGTTCATGACAGTTACGTTTTAAAGTCAAAATATGATTATTGTTAACCTTAACGGAGATGATATAGGCTTTGTGTCAAGTATTAGAATACAATAAAGTGTAGATTATTACCGTCAAATTTGCATTAAATCACGCGATGAACACAACCGTTAATAGAAACAGCTGATTAGAAACGTAAGCTTCATTAAAAAGGTATGCTAACTTTTTAACTAGTGTGTTTACATAAAAAATACCTTTGCTTTAAATAAACCATTTGGTTCTGATGCTTAGCAGAATCATCGTAACGTATATGGGATACAGCGTTATTAGTACACTGATATGTATTACACATTGTGTGTAAAGTTTAATTCTATTGCATTGATTTGATAGCGTAATTCTAAGTTGTAACGTTTTAATGTACGTCTTCAGCTGTTTCAGTTCTGACTTTAAACGCCGAATTATAGTGTTTTACTGAGTCCAATGCAGGTTTTATTCACACCATTGACAAGCACATTAAACATTCATATTGAACAGTTAATTGTATTTTTATTGTTCACTTTTATCATTTGAAGTTTCTTCGACTTTTCTCCAGTAACATCTGAGACTTTGCGGTTTGTATTCAGTGCGGATTTTTTTGGGGACATTTCATGGTTGAAGCTGTTTGAACATGTTGAAGCCTCCAATAAATATATCTAATGTATAAATATACTCTTTTTCATTGGTATAGAAATAGTCGTTTATGCTATTATTGTAGTCGACACTGTATATTAATTTTATTATTGATATTCTGCACGTTTTAATAAACAATGTTATTTCTCTCTACTTGTTGTATTATTATCATATTTTTATAATCCTGGACAATATGTTATTTATTTTTAGTTAAGATAGTCGCGGTTTAACACAAATAATGCCTGACATCTAAATTTAAATTTGAAACTTTAAATTCACATCTGTTGCATTTATTATAGTTAATCTGTTCATTGCAAAAATATATGCTGTAGAGAAAACTCTTACCAAAGTCACGAATATATACACAGCTCATGTTATCCGAGATGTAACAGATATAACATAACATAGGCAAACAACAATCGTGAACGCTCGGCCAATCCCGTCATTCTTCGGGATCCCGCCTCGTGTGTATCACGGCGCTTCGGTATGTTCAAAATATTGACATTCTGTTAGCCGGAAGGCAACGGCACAGAAAATAGTGCACTGTTGCTATGTAAACAATGGCCGCTAGCCACACGTGTTGATGTACAATTTGCGTTGAGTGTTTGTTTTTTACAATGCAGATGAAGGTTTTATCACTGCCTTCATGTAAATAAACTATTGATGGAGCAATCGGCTGAATAACATTGCAACATTTGGATGATAACTTTGATTTTGAATGCAAATTTGTTTTGGCGGTTTGAGTGGGAATCTAAGGTGCCATGACGTAACCAATATGGAAACCTGTGTATTACATTCGAGTAAAGTGTACGAGATGTTGCGAATGAGGCAAACAAAAGTCGAACAGGAAATGAAGCATTCAGAGAAAACTCAGCCATTCAAAACGAACGATAACGTTATAACCTCGTTTAATAAACTTTATAAAAAGAGTAATATAGATTGTATGAAAGTGATCATGACCAAGGATCTTACGCAGTAAAAGTCTGTTAGTTATGCTACACTGTTGATCGAAATGTAGAATGCATATGGGAACATGCGCGTGATGACATCCTTAGAATATATCTATTAGAAAATGTTCTATTTGTCCAATTTAAATCTCAAGGATATAACAACCATGCTCTTGTTATTAATTTAATTAAATAGTAATAGTAACGTAACATACAATTAATTGTTGTAACAATTATAACATTTAATAACAGAGAACTGGGACTTGTATTCACTAATGAAAAGAAGACTAAACAATCACGAACAAACATTAACAAATAGTCCTATACCCTCTGTAGTCTATAACCTTACATTGTATGCCACGTACAAAGGGTATAAGGTCCCCATACCCTATATATTCGTACATATAAGGCCCGCTTTATTTCGAATTATATTGCCTGCACCATCACAAACATCTCCAAACTTTTAACTTCTTGTCTTACTGCCGTTAAAGATCAGGTTAAAAAATATTGTGATAAAACTTATGAAAACTCTGGGATTAATTTGTTTTGGTCTATAAAAAAATCAGGAGACGTTCTTGATAAAATTTGCAATAAACGTCAAGTTTCATCTATTAACACTTATGACGTCTCTACACTATATTTGTTTTTATATCGCTATGATAGAGATTACATGTTGAGACTTTCACCAGATACCCAGGAAGATATCATTGAGGCCTTTAATGACACCTCTTGATATCTGGATGACATATAAAACATTGACAACCCTTTCTTTTCTAATATGCTTAATAATATATACCCTAAAGAACTTCAACTTAACGAAGCTAATATTTCTGATACTAACGCTTCTTTTCTTGATTTACATCTCTCCATTGAAAATGGTGAAATAATTAGCAAAATATATGACAAGACAGATTATTTTAATTTTGATATTGTTAATTATCCCCATTTAGATGGGGATGTTCCCCGAGCAACTTCTTATGGGGTCTATGTGTCTGAACTTATTCGTTTTTCTAGAGCTTGTGCTTGAGTTGAGGACTTTAATATTCGTAATATTTGTATAACTAAAAGGCTATTCCATTAGGGTTACCGTTACCATAAACTTCGTAAAATCTTTGCAAAATTTTATTATCGTAACCCTGATCTTCTTTCAAAATATAAAAGTAATTTAAGAACTCTTAACTGTTTGATTATAACTCACTCTTAACTGTTTTTCTAAGAGTATATGTAAGAGTTGATGCAAGTTCGGTAACACCATAATACATTGTAGTAAGCTGCGACTGAATGGACAGACATAAACGCATACAGATGTTCTGATGGGTGGATGTTCGGATGAATGGATGGACAGACATGTATGCATGCATACACAATGAGTGCATTTTAGTCATAGTGAATTTTAAAACATGGCTGTAAAATCGTTTATAGACAGGACACAAACCGCTTGATATGTTTAATGACGTAATATATACTAGACAGTAAACTATATCTTAAAATTAAGATTGAAAATAAATAAGCCTTATATCATTCAAATGTCTAACCATGATTGTGTACGGCAAAAAATTATGTAATCATAACATCTCCATTATGTATAACGCAATTACAAATGTGATATAATAGTTAACTAAAACAGAGTTTTATTTCAACAACTAATTCATACTGCAACCTCCACTGAGGGAGAGAAATATCAGTAAAATATCAGTTTACCGACTTTTGAATATGTAAAACTATTCAATTCGTAACCGGACGTATAATTTGATACGTCTGGTTTTAAATTAACTGAGCGACATACCGTGCATTATTAAATGCATATCTTTTAGAGCATTTTGAAAGCAAATTTGAAATGTTGAAAAGGCCTGGCTGAAAGAGATTGTATTAGCCACAGAATAATGACATCGGTTAAATATCCACAAAAAGAAACACTTGTCACTTTAACGAGATTATATCATATCATAAATTATTTTCAGATCCCAAAATAATGAATGTGACTAAAATATTTGGCAAGTAGCTTAACATGCTTAAGTCATATTAAATAGTTTGAAAACTTAAAGTTGAAGATCAGAATAAGACCAACGTCTCTCTTGTGTTTGGCAACTGCGTTGAGACAACAGTCAGAACGCAAATTGACTCGGTGAGAAAGGTCTGTATGTACGTTGTGCATTCCATATCTCGATGCACACTTTTAATGTTCTTTCCTTATGGTGTCAGAGACATTTTTTCTTTGTTGGTGCATCGTCAAACGTACTTCATAAACGCACACAGGTGCGCGAGTGCACACCCACACCACACACACTTTTATTTATACATCAGTATAGTTTAAATATCAAGGACGCCATGCAAACGTTTTGCATAAGATAATGACACGTCAATCAAACAATGATTGAAGTAATATTAATTTGTTTGACACATGTTTTTTAAGAAACACATTGTGGGTGGTTTTAAACGATATCAAAGTAATTCATATGTACTGCATATCAGGTAAATAAACTTAATAGATAAGTCTTGATTTTGGTGGTGTTGGTACGTTTAATATATATTTTACCAGTATATAATTTTAGCAAACACATTATTTGTTGTGTTTTACACTAAAACAAAATGTATGTATTAAAATTAAATGGTTATGTGATCGAGTGTAAGGTGGTGTTATAGCATATTGGGTGGAGAAATAATGACTAAACGAGTAAGTTGAATTGAATTAAATCTTGTTTAACCGCTCATCAATATATTATATGTTATTTAGAGCCGCCCCAGAGAAGTTGAAGGTGTATTGTAACTTACTGAGTGGGAGTGGTGTGGGTGGGGATATTGAATTGAATATTGTTCCACTGCCCATCAACACATTATAGGTTATTTAGAGCCGCCCCAGACAAAGTGTGCGTATAAGCATTTATTTATCCTCGCTGTATTGCACTAAGCATTTTAGCGAGCAGACCTCGGTTTTAAAGTCTCATCCGAAGGACTGGTAAGGTAGGAAATACTTTTTGAAATATTTCGATAATTAACCCAAATTCGGTCCTGGCTGGATTGAACGCGCGATCCCTGGGTTACTAAGCCGCAGTGCTAACCATTATACCACGGCGCTACCTTATTGAAAAAGTTGAAGGTGGTATTATAACTTAGCAGTCAGGGGTGTAACTGATTGAAGTTATTCCCCAAATATCTTGTACACGTTATTATTTCGTAG
>JAWPHD010008764.1:62500-80000 GCA_037043455.1 Cyrtodaria siliqua
CAAGTTTAATTTTTTTTATAAGTTATCAAAATATAATTTAAACCTTAATACGTCTAAATCTGAGACACTCAGCGTTATACGACTTTAACCTCCAATAATCGTTCTTTTTTCTAATTGAAGCTGCACCACAACCAACACACATTTGATATTTTGCAGAAGTGCCTTTTTTACATATTAGACACGGTAAGGCATGACTTGTTTTTAATCTATATTTATGCAAACTGCAATAATTAGAATCTTTTGTTGGCTTATTTTCACATGGATTATGTAATCCAATTTTAAGAAATTTGCAAACATTGATTTCCATTGTCTATTTTATATATAATTATTTTTATATTAAATATTTTTTTTTTAAATATATAACAAATAAAGGAATGGAAAAAAACGAAGAGACTATAAGAAATTTAATACGCCTGTTTGATACAGGTGTAATAGATAAACAAACACTATCTAACGGTATAAATGCATTAAAACCTCTTAAAGAAGTTTCAAAAGAAACTTTAAAAGAGGTTAAACCTCAAACATTAGAAAATTTACTCAAGAGACGACGTGCTAAGAAACAACGTAAACGAGAAAAGCAGAAATATGATAAATTGCAAGATGAGCAAAATCAGAAATATGCTCAATCACGAGACAATGTTATAAATGAGTTGAAAGAGCTTAATGATAGAAAATCTAAAGAAGAATTAAAACTGGTGGACAAACCAATGCGTGGCTATTTTAAAGCATACGAAATATCTGCCGGGAAATACAAAGACCCTCAAAAACTATTCCCTGATAAAAAATCCATTATTACAAAACAAATAAGCAAAGAGCTGACAAAGATGAATGGATTAAAGTTTCAATTAGGTCTCACTGTAGATTTATTCAAAGATGATGGTGCTACCAAAAAATACACCACAGCAGTATTACACAGCGAACAAAATGCAATTTTAACCTCTGAAAAAATAAATGAGTTTTACGATAAATCATCTGCAAATATACAAGAGAGTCTTGAAAGATTTACAAAAACAGCATCTGGATTGGAGATTGATCACTGTGTTACGTTTTACTTAAATTTTGCAAAGTATGAACCATTAAAAGGTTCTTCATATATTCCTTTGTCTAAAGCAGTATCTGATAAAAAAGCAATAATTAATGTTAATAATGAAGATAATAAGTGCTTGGAAGTGGCATTGGTTTCTGCTTTGTGGCCTAATAAAATAATCCAACTAGGATATCTAGTTATAACAAACACATGGGTAAGTTTAATATGGATGGTATTGACTTTCCCACTCCAATTTCACAAATTTCCAAAGTAGAAAAACAAAACAACCTTGCTATTAATGTTTACGGATGCACAGGAAAATGGGTATCTGTATTTCCATATAGAATATCAGAGCAACCGCAAGAAATGGAAAGAATTAACTTGCTTTTAATTTCTGAAGACGTTGAGGTTGATTTAGAAAATGAAGATGAAGATGATCCAAATAATGAAGAAGGAATTATAGATGACAATTATAACCCTGATGATTATCCCAACGAACCAAAAACAATAACAACAAAATATCACTATTGCTGGATTAAAAATCTAAATAGATTACTTTACGATCAAAACAAACATCACGGTAAAACTTATTTTTGCGATCGTTGTCTTTACGGCTTTTCAAGAGAAGATCTACTTACAAAACACAAAGAAGACTGTGATGGTATTAACAAAAATTCTTGCAAAATAGAAATGCCAAAAGAAGGTAAAAATACTGTAAAATTTAAAAATCATCAAAATCAGATGCCTGTGCCTTATGCAATATATGCTGATTTTGAAAGTATAATCAAACCGCAATCAATCAAATTTGGAAAGAAATCTAAAATCACAAATGTACACGAAGCTTGTGGTTTTGGATACCAGGTTGTCAGATATGATGGCAAAGCTGAAGAACCTATTATTTACAGAGGTGAAGATGTTGTTGAAAAGTTTTTAAATCACTTAGAATGTGAGAAGAGCAACATTAATAAAATATTTGCTCACCCAAAACCATTAATCATGACACAACAAAATGAGGAAGATTATGAAAAAGCAACACACTGCTGGATATGCGAGAATGAAATAGGTAGGAAATGTGGTAAAAACGGTAAAGTAAGAGACCACTGTCATTTTACAGGTGAATATAGAGGTGCAGCACATAAAAACTGTAACCTGAAACTGAAAATAAAACCAAATAAAACAATCATCCCTGTTATATTTCATAACCTCAAAGGATATGATAGTCATCTTATAATGCAAAAAATACATAAAATGACAGGTAATATTACATGCATTCCAAACAACGCTGAAAAGTATATTTCATTTAGTGCCGGACAACTTAGATTCTTGGATAGCTGTCAGTTTATGATGAAGCCTCTAGATGAATTGGTTGAAGCAACAGGCACATCTGATTTTGAAATTACTAAAAATCAGTTTAGACAAACAAATTTACCTATGCGGAAAGGTATTTACCCGCATGAATATATGGACAGTGTGGAAAGATTTATGGAAACAAAATTACCACCTATAGAAAATTTTTACAGTAGTTTTTCAAATGAAAGTATAAAGCCCAAAGATTACGAAGATTATTATGAATATGCTCAAAAACTATGGAAAGAGTTTAACTGTAAAACTCTTGGAGACTATTATGATTTATGTCTAAAACCTGAACTTTTACGAAAAGGTGTTTATCCATACGAATATATGGACAGTATGGAAAAATTTAAGGAAACGCAATTACCACCCATAGAAAAGTTTTACAGTAGTCTCTCAGATGAAAGTATAAGTCCCGAAGATTACGAATACGCTCAAAAAATATGGAAAGAGTTTAACTGTAAAACTCTTGGAGACTATCATGGTTTATATCTAAAAACTGATGTAACTCTGTTAGCAGATGTGTTTCAAACTTTTAGAAAAACATGTATGAGTGCATATAAACTTGATGCTTTACATTACTATACAGCACCTGGATTATCTTGGGATGCTTTACTTAAACATTCAAAAATAGAATTAGAACTTTTAACAGACATTAACATGCACTTATTTATAGAAAAAGGTATGCGTGGTGGAATTAGTATGGTATCAAAACGATATGCCAAAGCAAACAATTCACATGTAGCTGATTATGACCCTAGCGAGGAAAACAACTTTTTAATGTATTATGATGCAAATAATCTTTATGGGTGGGCAATGAGTCAGCCACTTCCATATTCTGGCTTTAAGTGGGTGGGAACGTTGCCAGAGCCAAAAGAAGGAAAAGGATATTTTCTAGAAGTTGATTTGGAATATCCTAAAGAACTTCATGAATCTCATAATGACTATCCGCTTGCACCGGAAAGATTAGCAGTGGAAAAAGAATGGTTGTCTGAATACCAAAAAGATCTGTTAGAAAATAATAGCATGATAAATACAGAACAACTAGTCCCCAATCTTAGGGACAAAGAAAAATATGTGATACATTACAAAACCTGGAACTGTATTTATCTTTAGGCATGAAACTAAAGAAAGTACACAGAGTATTAGAATTTAATGAAAAACCATGGATGTATCATACATAAAACTGAACACGGGACTTAGGGGAGAAGCTAAATCAAAATTTGAAATAGATTTTTTACAAACTTATGAACAACTCTGTGTTTGGCAAAACAATGGAAAATCTACGCAAGCGGACAGATATAAAACTAGTCAGAACTGACGGCTCTGAAAATGAAAAGATAAGAAAAATAATAGCCAAACCCAACTTTAACAGGCGTATAAAATTTTCAGATGAATTGCCAGCAATACATGTGAACAAAACAAAATTAACATTAAACAAACCAATCTATGTTGGGATGTCAGTATTGGAATTATCAAAGTACCATATGTATGATTGGTACTATAATACCCTAAAGAAAAGGTACGGAGATGACTGTACTTTATTATACACAGACACTGACAGCCTACTGGTAGACATCAAAACAGATGATGCATACAAAGACATGGCTGAAATGAAAGATGAGTATGATCTAAATAATTATCCTGAAAATCATCCAATGTATGATAAAACAAACAAAATAGTAGGTAAAATGAAAGACGAATGTGCTGGTGTTGCTATAGATGAGTATGTTGGATTAAGACCCAAACTATATTGAGAGCGGATGAGAAGATTATTAAGAAAGCAAAGGGTGTAAAAGAATATGTAGTCAAAAAACACATAAACTTTGAAAACTACAAGGATGCATTGTTTGGCAAGAAAAAATACACCCATAAAATGAATATGATACGATCAATAAAGCATCAGATATTTGGCACAACAGTAAACAAAGTTACATTATCACCATTTTACTCAAAAAGATATATACGAGAAGATGGAATTACAACTGATGCACACGGTTTCTATAAAAACTTATGAATTTGGGTATCAGCAGGAACAATAAGTAATTCTTCTTTGACAAATCCTCTCTGTGGCGCTGGTGATTTTAAATAATATACTCTTATGCCTTGCGTCACCATATAACTTTTAATCTTGTGAATATCTACACTCCACATTGGATCAGTTGCTCTGCGTCTTCCACCTTCTTGTTCCCCGGGTTGATATAAATATCTTACACTTGCATTCATACAGATAGGATCATCTTTTAATATTTTTGTTTCAACAGGAGGGGGCTTTTTGTCTCCGCATTTATGGCTTTAACAACTTCTGGTAATCTCTTTATCCATTCTCAATTACGTTTTTGTGAATCTATTTCCTTAGCATACTGATAGCCAAATAATCTTTCAGCTAATGTTCTGTTAAATCTTTCCACTAAAGCTTGGTCTCTATGTATTTCTGTTCTGCCTCGTCTGATATTTACTTTGTGTTTTGCCATCAACTGCGATACTGCACCCATAAATTCTCTGCCTGGATCCACTTGTAATAACTTTGGATATCTCAAATGTCGACTGTATATTTTCTCAAATGCTTTGGCAACTTCTTTGCTATCCTTGGAAGTCAGTGGCTCTTCTTCTTTATATCTACTTGCAATATCAACAACAGTCAATGCATATTTATATGTCTTGCGTCCACGACCAAAGCCAAAAGTATCATGCGGTAAAAATAACAAATCAGCTTGATGCACTCCATTCTTAGTAGAAACATCAAACCTGGGTCTAACTATTTGTTTTGGTGCAGGTAAATAAATCTGCCACACAGCTTGTTTCTTTAAAAATTCTAATGCCTTTTTTTCACTGACACCAGCCTCTTTTGCCAATTTTTTAACTGCTGAGTAGCCTTTCCAAAATCCTTTTGGGCTGTAATAAATCTTTTCCATTTTTTTTTTACTAAAGATTTAACTTTATATAACTATAAAGAAAAAATGGAAATCACAACTGCACGATTCGATGAACTGCTCAAAGAGCAATATCAAAATAGCACAAAGAAATGGACAGACTTGGAAGTAAATAAAATATACACTATTACAGATACGAAAATAGTATATACTGAATATGGTCCATCCATGGTATTGACATTATTAGACAATGGTGAAGTATGGGCGCCTGGTCATCTCAAAGATAAATTAGAGAAGAGTGCTAAACCACCATATTATATGCGACCACTTGGATTGAAACCATGTAAGAACAACAAAAAAATAGGTATCATGCATATGACTTAGTCTTTCCAAAGGTTATTTCAAAGTAAACATATTTAGTTATTCCAAATCCAAAAAAGTCCAAAGTAATTATAGTTTTAAACTATTTTTTTTTTTTATGAAATCAATTTATACGCCACAAATCCAGTTGCAGCCATGCCCACCACAATAATTGATCCGGAGATGGTGTATAAAAATCACTCAACTTGGGCTCCGGTTCCAAAAACAAATGTTTGCCAGTTGTATAATAATACTGCTTCATGGCCTGGTTTACATCATCAAAAGTCTGCTCTGCATGATGCTCTTTTTTCAGTTGCTTATTAATAAAATCTAATCTCTCTGTTCTTTTTTTATTCCACTCCGCTTATGCTGCGTTTAATTGTTCTACGGCTTTGTCATGCCTTTGTCTTTCCTCATCTGAATGACTTCCCATTTTTGAAAAGAAATAATTTGAACCGCTAAACGCTAATGCATTTGTTAATGCGCCACCTATCATCATTGCTACTGCACTTGCCATTTTTTTATATATGTTTTTTTTAAAATTATTTCATAATATCCGCAGGAATAATACCTTGCTTAATCAGCATATCCTTTGTAGCCATTGCTAACATTATATCCACAGACAGCATCCCAACATCTACCATATTAAAATCCACTTTAGGGGCTGGTCTTTTTAGTAGTTTTCTGCCAATCTCAGAATATCCAACAGTTAAAAGTGTTTCCACTCCAGCGTGATACATCATATTTACAATTTGTTTTCCGTCAATACTTGCTGCCATTTTTTTTTATATGATTATTTTTTAAAATAAATTTTTAAAAATCAAACGGGTCTTTTGGTGCAACATGAACAGGTTGCACAGCTACAGGTTACGTAGCAGATTTCTTGTTATAAATATACAAACCCAACACAGCAATGCCTAATAAAACCAGACACGGTGGAATATAATTTTTGTATACGTTTATTTTGATTTTTTTTTGTTCTTCTTCACCTATTGTTATTTTTGTTATTTCATCTTGCTTTGCAGCATTTTGATTTGTAGCATCTTGATTTGCATTCTGTGCATCTTGAAGCAAACGTTTTGCCTTTCTTGCCGCTGCTCCTTTTTTCCCAGCCTCTATTCGTTTTGGATTTTTTACTTTTTGTTGTTCAATAGGTTGTGTAACAACAGATATAACTTCACTCTCTTGGTTCTCCATTTATATTATCTATATTTCTATTTTTATTAAAATCAATATATCTAACAGTTGTCAGTATTGCTGTAAATGGTGCTAAGCACATCCCATACCTGTAATACAACTCACAACAAGCGCTTGTCAAAGTATGATTAATAAATGGGGATCCTCCAAATCTTCTATCAGTTTTGGTGGATTTGTCACATTGAAATATTTTGATACTCCCATCACATACAAGTTAATACAAGAATTGCCTAAAGTCTTAGTCATGCTTGCCCTAATCCTTGCTTCATATCTGCAGTAAAGTTTGTTAATTTCATCTGGTGGCATGCCATCTATGTTTGTGAGTAGTATGTCCTTACCCAAATATTGACGACTACCACCGCCAGCCACTATGGCTGATAATCTTTCTTTTTTTGTTTCTTGTTGCTTTGATTCATCTGGTTCCGTCTGTTCCGATATATTTTGTAATAGTTCTTCCGCATTCATTTTTATATTAGTAATCTTATTTTTTATCTTGAAATAAATATAAAATACAAAACAACTAGCTGCGATATTCATGCAACTAGTAATTGTTAGTATTGTTAATAGCATTGTTATTAACACTGCTATTTTTTCTATTAACATTATTAATTTGCTGCAAGCATTGCTATTAACATTACTAATTTGCTATGAGCAATGCTATTAGCAATACTATATTCATGGTCAGTATTGCTATTAACATCGCTACTTTGCTGTTAGTATTACTATTAGCAACAGTTGTAAAAAAAGGTATTTTACCTGCGGATATTATGAATTGAATATATTTTGTAATAATAAAAAAATATTATATAAGAAAATGGATTTGAAAATAACAGACGGTGAGATTAGTGATTATGACAAAAATAAAACAGCATTGGAAATTATGACAAGAGATGACGATGACGTAAAATGTTGTATATGTGTTTCAGAAAGTGATTTTTTACAAACGTACGCAAAAGGTGCACAGGAAACGCCTGTAATTTCTGTGACAAAGGATGGCGTAGAATATTTTATATGTGAGCCGAGAAGGTATGTTTTACAAGCCCCGAAAAACATAAGTAGTGTTGTTGCACCGATATTGGTTGGTGACTGAGTGTATTGAGTATATGGGCACTCTAGTTTTTATTTTTGAAAAAAAATATTCAACCCAATAACCAGTTGGTTGGTCAGTTCTCAAAATTAACTTGGAATATTTAGTCTTAGCTAAAGCTTTTCTTATTCTGGTTCTCTCTTCCAGCGTTGGAATAACATCATTCTCTCTCAAACAATTTTCATAACTATCTCTGTCTTTAGTGTAAAACATACACAACCATTTTGCTTGCTCTCTCAAATGTTTCAATACAGAATTATATCTCTGTGAAATAACCCATACTGATTGTTTGGCGTGGCGGCCAGAGAATGCCAACTCTGATAACATATCTTGTTTCTTTGTTAATTCTTTTGTGGCTGAGCAATCGTCAATAATGTATAATGTGGGCTGGCCAGCATATCTTTTGAAAAATAAACGCAACAGTTCTTGTAACATTTCTTTACCGTTGCTCACGGGATTGACAATTATTATTTTTTTATCTTTTGAAAGTTTTACATCACCTATCCAGGATCTATTTTTATAAGCCTCGTTCCACTCTATGGTTGGACACAAAATAATTATATGTTCAAAAACTCCAACATACTCTTGTTCAAGTATGTCAAGAACAAACTCTGTTTTGCCGCAGCCTGTCTGACCGCAGATAATGGCACTGTGTGAATATTTAGGATATTTTTGTTGCAAACTAGTATCCTGCTTCTTTGAATCTTCCATCTTCGAAATTGATTTGCGCATCTTGTATTATATATATATATAAATATTTAAAGTTTGATCTGCATCTGCTTTTTTATTTATTAGTATCATTATACCTTCACTGCCGTTTTCTATTCTTCTTCCACTGCCGTGTAATAAATTGTCATCACATGTTCTAAGGTCAAGCCACGAAGCATATGATTTTGTCAGATAGGTCTCAAGAGAAACACTGGTAAAGTTTAAGGCCCTCGCTACTATTTCTGTCTCTTTGTTTCTTTTTGATGTCAAGGCAAAATATTTGTTAATTTCATCCCAATGTTGATATGCCCTCATGCCCTGACTATACAACTGATTTGGTACTCCCTCTATTGTCATTTCAACCTTTTCAATCTTTGGGTTGTAATAGGTTTCTGCGCTTGTTCTTTCTGGGTCTTCAAACAGCATTAGAATACCTTTCACGCTCCTTTCTGGTACATTAATGTTGATGTTCCAAAGAGTTTCAGATTTGTTTGCTATTATTTTTCTATGTCGCAAGATACGATCATACATAAATGACATCTTACCATTGGTTTGCTGTCTTATTTGTCTGGCTAATTCAACATCACTAACCGTATCAAATTCCAAGCAGATATTTTTTATTACATAAGATGCATCAGCATCACTGCTTTTGATAACTTTGTTATAATCGTTAAACGTTAATTCATATTCTAACCTATCACAAAGCGCCGCTTGATAAAATGGCATATGACTTTCTAACATTTCAAAGTCCAGTGGAATACAAAATCTATTTCCATAAGATGCTGCTACAGCTTCATCTCCGGTGTCTGAGGAAGCATCTCCCGCACCAACTCTATGTTTTAGCATGTTTGATTTACCAATACCTTGGTAAGCTATGTTTACTCGTTCGGTAGGGCTTTTCCATAAATCTACATAACAATGATATATATCACTGTCATCTATTGACATGACTTCATTGCCACTTATTCTTATTGTCATTTTTTCCACAATTGTTCTACCCAGATTTTGAAATAGAGTAGCGTTGGCGTCTGTTCTGCTTTTAAGTTCTATTTCAAAGGCAAGACGAGCAGTACGTGGAACTATTACATCATTAGTACTTAGATTTGGAAATCTCACAAGCAGTTGCTGGTTTTGGTCTATTGTTGATGGAATATTAGTTATTACTACACTTGTGCGGATGCCTTTGGCACCATGAGGTTCTCTTCATTTTCTATGAGGGTTAAGTTTGTTTCCGTAAGCCGACATTGTTTTTATTTTTTAAATATATTTTTTAAAATTAAATAAAATAAACAATGGCTGAAGGAGGATTTGATTTTGACAATCCTGCGTTCGATGCAGATGATTATGATGAATATTATGATTTTGATGATGATGATGCACCGTTGGTACATAATTAACCTATTCAAAGAAATCTTCTTAATCAAAGCGACCATCTTGCTGAACTCAGGGGAGAGCTGTCAGAAATCACACTTGAAACATACAAGAATTTTTTTGTAAAATCCTTTTATAATGAAATAGAAAAATGATATAAGATGATACCAGACAAAATGGATTATGACCAGTTTAAAGTATCAAATGATGGTAAAACATTATACTGGATTGTTGGTGATAAAGGAATAAGAATAACTGCCAGGCAAGGCTCTTTAACATTTCTTGCTCTTAATTCTTTGGCAAATGAATATAACAGGATTATTGGCTCTGGGGGAACAAGGGCGGTAAGACAGTTTTTAAATTTACCGGAGTATGACAGTAAAACAAAATTACCACAAAAAGCTCGACAAGCGTTGCAAGAGTTGGAGAGCACAATAAACGATTTACCCGATAATGCGGATGCTATTCCATTACAAAATATTTCACGTATTGTGGGTAACATAGAGACATCAATGGATAACATAGAGACATCATTTTATGACTGGGATGTGACAGAGCGTCCTGATGTTGAAACACAAACAAATATAGACAAGCGTGAAATGGATGGAATAGTAAAAGCGATGACAACTGTCAAGGAAGAACTCACCAATAACGTGGCAAAACTTACACAACTTGATAAAGACATAACAAGAGAAAAACAAAAGTTAGAACAAGCTAAGACTAATAATGATGAATTCCAGATAAAAAGAATTAGCGATCGCATCAAAGACCTTGAAGATGAGAGAGGTGCAAGAATGGATGTCATTAATGAAAACAGAGAAGCTTTTTGTAACTAAGTAAGCAGGATAAAAGAGACAATAAACAAAATGTTAAACGAGGATACAACTCTTGGTGAGAGGATCAAAACCTTGTTTAGGGAGCAAGGTTTTACTATTGTTAGTATCCTAACTGCTTTTGGTATGATTCTTGGGGTGATAATTAATTCTATTATTCCCACATCAAGTGCTGCTCCAACTCCACCTCCAAAACCTGATCCATCAAGAGTAAAAGATTGGATAAAAAAACAACTATTTAATCTTGGTAAACTTCTTGCCAACCTAGCTGGTAAAGCTGCTGCAGCACTTCCAGGAGTTATTGGTGCAATAGTATCATGGCTTTTATCTGCAACAGGTAATGTTATTAATTGGCTTGGTAACAATCTATGGGCTTTGCTTGTGTTTGTTTCCGGGTTGTTGTATGTGGCAGCCAAAGAGTGGTTTAGTAAATCTCGTAAATAAGTAATGCAGCAAGACCTATTACTATAGTACCAACAATTATAGTTGTTTTGTTATCTTCGTGTTCAATCGCTATTTTTTGTATTTCTGGTGGGTTATGTTCCACAGTTTTATGTATTGATTTATCAGAATGTTCCGGTAAAAATTTCTTTGTTGTGGTGCCTTGAAAAGGTTGAATAATGTTTGGTGGCACTGGTTTTATATTTACATCATTATTCAATCCTAATGCTTGTGCATCGGTTGCTATTACAATTTCATTATTGTAGTCTTGTATTGTTCCGATTCTTAATTCCATGTCGCTCGGAGACATATACAATCCACTTCCATAGACAAAATTTACTTTACTTCTTGCATATTTTAGGGTGGTTTCATATCTTGAAATTTGACTGGGCAAGTCGATGGGGCTATTTATTGCGTCCTCTACATTTGCTAAAAATTGTTTCTGTGCATCAAATGCTGTTCCAGTTCCAAGTATATCTGTTCTTGTTTGTGATTGTGAGCCAAGAATTGCCCAGCAGTATGTTCTTATGCTGTCATTAATTCTTTCTACTCCAGCTCTTGTAAATCCAAATGAACAATCTAGTATAAAAGTAGACCAACTATTGTCAGCCTCAGACCCTTGTGCAATGTCATCAATATGATATGTTTTATCACTTTCATAGACTGTAAAACTCATCGTTTTGTTGTCGTATACAGTATTTACCAAAGGATGATAACCAATATTTGTCCAGTAATTATAAATTGTTCCTAGACCATCATTATAGCTTTGTTTCTGTCTCCAGTCTGAATATAAGTCAACGTTAAACTCCTTGCATATTCTTTCGTATGCGTTTCGGTTATATGTGTTATTAAACGCATTCCAATTTGAGTCTTGCGGCATTGCTACACTCATCTCAAATAATATTCTTCTGACTTAGTTATAGACATGAAATCGAAATAATGAACCAACCAGGGTATCAGCTTTTAGATGGTTGTTGAAATCAATACCACATCCAGTGGTCGCACACCAAATAGCAAAATTCAACTGATTCTGCCAAAATAACATACAATCTGTTCCCCAGCTTTGGACTATAGCATCTGATTTGACGTATGGAAGTTTGTATTTTTCAAAGACATTTGGAAATGATGCTTAAAGTCTTTACCGTCTGATGTAATGACTATGTTTTGATTTATTATATCTATCACTTTCTTGCTAAAAGTATTTGAATAGTGAGCATCCGGGTTATATTTGAATTCTTTAGAAATCATTTTTATTTGTGTTTTTATATATATATATTAAAAAAATCGTTTCATACAATTTCAAACATAGACAACTCTATTAATTTACAACAGTATATCGATAATAGAGATGGAACTAAGCGCGTTGGATTAAAACGTTTTACATACACTATCGGTTGGTATAATATTATTCATGAAACCGCAAAGACAAGAAACCCAGACAAAATAGAACATTTTCCAGGTGGACTCTATAACATTCAATACTTGGCAAAAAAGTTTAAAAAGCTAAATGAAAATATTATCCTGGACAGTATTGAGCAAATTGGTACAGCCATTATAGATACGTCAATAGAGACACGAATGTCAAGCGGTCTTTCAAAAATGCTGGGATTCAAGGACAGAAAATGGTTGACAGGTACTACTTTAGGAGATTACCCAATTGATTTAGCTCCTTATAAACAGCTATATGTTCATCTGAAACAAGTTAACACGAGTAGTAATTATTTCAATGGTGCACCAAGCACTATTATAGGTGTTGTACCTGTAGTAAATAAGCAGTTTGGAGATATAGTATATACACGTCTTTATCCTGAATATCACTGTCTTATGAATGGTGCAATTACTGAATTGAAAATAGAAGTTAGAGATGAGTATGACAACAAGATATTTAATCACGGTTTGCCTATGAGTTGTGTTTTAAAAATTATTTAAAAAATATATTTTTATAAAAAAAACAATGAGTATATTTGGACCACCAAGCCCTAAAAAAACAGAAGACTTAGAGGCTTTGATAAATAATGTTCAAGATTTATATAGACGAATTGTGCCTTTTGTTAACCAGTTTAATCATTTGAAAGATAGAGTTGATAATCTTAAATATGGAATTACAACAATATTTGCAGAGGCTAAGGGCCCACTTGTGTTGAATAGAATACTCTCATTTGGTAATGGTGGAGCAGAATCAAATGTGGGGCATGTGATGACACGTCGTGGTCGTATTATGGGAATAGGTTTAGCAAGTGAACGATTAGTTGGTGACGTAACTGTAATAGTTTCTGTCAATGGTGTTGAACAACCAAATTATGGCATAACGCTTCACATCATCCCACGCAATCATGATAACTTTGATAAACCTTTAGAAATTGGTGCTGATTCTCTTGTTAACTTTGTATGCAAGGTTGCTAACGCTACCGCTGTAAATACGGTGGCTTCATTATTAATTGAATTAATTTAATTTTTTATTTATTAATAAAAAAATGAAGCAACCAACAGCACCAAGTATATATCCTGAGTTGCCAGTGGAAGACGGACAAAATTATAGATTACAAAAGATTTCAGAGATTGAAAAAAAGTTAATTACAGAACGAGATATACGTCAGTCACTTTATAAAACATATAAACGTGGTATTAATATTACAGATGGAATTGACACTAACTTGATATCTGCAGGTGTTATTATGGCTGGGATTGGATTTGTTGTTCCAGTTTTGTTACCTTTAGAAATAGCAGCAATTTTATGTGGAGCTACAGGTGTTTGTATTAATTTTATCAGACGCAAGCTTAGTGCAAAAGCTCAAAAACATCATGAAATAAAAACTTTGGCAGAGGCTAAGTTAAATAGTATAAAGCAGTTAATATCAAAAGTGTTGAGTGATGCACAAATATCTGATCAAGAGTTTAAGATGATTATAGATGAGTTGGATAAATATTATAGTTTAAAACAGAACACCAAACAAAAAAAGGCTGAAATAAGTGAAGTTCAAAAAAAGGAACTAGTAGAACAGGGAAGAAAGGAAGCAATGGCAACCTTACAAAAAAGTCTAAAATGTGTGTAATAAATTGTTTTAGTAATGTGTATGAGTACGATCCACCACCTTTGTATTCAAGGTCAGAAAATTGTTAATTGAATGTAATTTTGATAACTTATAAAAAAAAATAAACTTGCAATCTTCACTACCCCTATTTTAAAAAAGTTTTAATAAATCAAGTAAATCACCATTTCATGGTGATTTATTATATATATTTATTTTGGGCGTTTCTGTTGTAATTTGAGGCGAAACGGAGTGAGACGAAAATTACAACAGAACGCCCAAAATACATATATATTGTATAACGGCTCATTAACACATTATAGGTTATTCAGAGCCACCTCAGAGAGAATGGAAAGTGGCATTATAATTCAATGAGTGGTAAAATAATGACTAAATAAGGAAATTGAATTTAATATGGTTTAACGGCTAATCATTATTTTAGTTATTTAGAGCCTCCACAGAGATAAGGGAATGATACAGGAACCTGACCTACTCTTATTATCGAATATATTCGTGTGGTTCTTTAGCGTGTTCGGAGGATAGACTCCGATAAACTGTACCGTGCATGGTGTCCGCGCCGGCCATGGTGTCCTCGGATACCAATGTTTGAGTCATATCACGACGATGTCTCTTCCAATGCCCCGTGTGGTTCCCGGGTGCCCCGTTAGGTCACGGGGCAAAGAATAGGGTCACTGCAGATCCCTTTGGAGGGGTAGGCAGAGGGGTAGAATCCCACCAAATTCATGTTCATTATATCATTTTTTGTTCATGTTCATTAAAGGTCTTCATCATGATCCCTGCATTGTTTCAGGTGCCGTCTCGCTCACATCAAAAGAGCAGTGGCAGAAAAAAAAATAAACGTGGCTCCAGCGTAAATGGAGTTTTTACGATAGAATTTGCAGCAACTCTGCAGTTCAGGGTGAGAAGGTTCTAGGCCCATTTTCCATATTTTATCTCGATGTACATGGAAGATGAGCCTGGCATGTTCATGCCTGTTAGGCGCCATATAACCTGGAATGTAATGGTGCGTCTTAAAACTTCAATTCAATTCAATTCAATTCCAATAATAAAAAAAAATACATAATATAAATCTAGCTAGTATAAATGTAATATAGACCCAAATACATTACCCAAATAAACCGAAATATTTGATCGATAAGTTGTAAACGTATGATTTATTCAGTTTCAAGTTGCTGTAAGTGTATATGTGTATGGATGTGTGTTTGAGGGGAGTGTGGATCCTGGGTAATACGTGTCCCGTTGCTATAATAAAGTTGCTCAACGCGCTGATATAATAAAGGTATGTCCCGTTGCTATAATAAAGGTGTGCCCCGTGGCTGTAATAAAATTGTATCACTTAGCTATAATAAAGTTGGTTCATGTTGCTATAATAAAAGTTGCTTCCAGTTGCTATAGTAAAGGTGTTTCCCGTTGCTATAATAAATTGTGTCCCTTCCTATAATACAGTTGCTTCCTGTTAATATAATAAAGTTACTTCCAGTTATAATAAAGGCTGTGTACAGGACACTCACACTATGCATAATGAAATATGTTTCAGTTTAATGGAAAAACCTATCAGCTATATAATTATGAAAAACACAATTATTCATAATATCATGCGTAGTGCGCTATATAGAGATAATTTTACTGCTTGGATCGATTATAGGAACATATTTCACGAGATGATAGGCGTGTGGTTATTTTAACGAGCGTACGGATGCGAAGTAACGATACCAGAATCTCGTTAAAATGACTGAAGCTTCAAAAAAATGAACTAGAAGAAAGATTCTAGACACTTGTCTTGAAAAAAAGGCAAGCGTCGTAGATGATCTAGACTATAGTTTCGTACCTTGTTTCACAACAATGTCACTCATAGCCTACTATGCAGAAACTATCAATACAAAATACTTCTTATGTCACCCATTCTAGTCTGCTACTTTAGTGAGATTTCTGTGTTTGTTTGTTTGTTTGTATGCTGCTTTACGTCATTTTCAACACATGCATTGTGATATATGATGGTCGATTTTTTTTGTGGTGGCGGCAGACCACCCACCTTTCCTGGATACCACTCCCGCCATCCGTAAGAATCGACACTTCCTCACTTACAAGCTCTGAGTGGGATTCGAACCCGCAGCGGTGAGAGGCGCAGGTTTACAATGCAACGTCGTTAACCATTCGGCCACGGAGACGCTTTTACTGTGACTCCTAATCGTAGAATAATATCTTATAGCATTTGATGATGAACATTTCAGCACTGTCATACATATTCAACATTCAAATTATTCCCATTCAAAGGTTGAATGCATTCGAAGGTTGAATGCAGGGCGATGATAAAATTAAAATTAAAATTAAAACCGAACAAACTAATGAATTATAGACTCGAATTACTCGATAAGTGATGCATGATCGTCACCACCACCAGTACCACTGAGTTTCGTGAGAGTGTTCTTGGTCAAGCAACTTTTCCTAAGGCTCGTTCTTGGATGTAGAAGTAAACCGGACGTCCCGCCCTATCGGAGTCTATCCTCCGAAAACGTCAAACCATAGATGCAAATTAGTTAGTAAAAGAAAAAAAACTGGGAGAGGTATGGATTCTCTAAAGGTATCATGCCGGCAATTCAAACTGACAAACAAGTATCATCTAATAGTCTTGTCTCCTCAAGATCTTTTGGCGTAAATGCAACTACTTGTTGCACGTGTAAAAACATACACTTTATTGTTCTTCCATGTGCGATGAATACATTTAAGCTCAATGTGTCAACTGTGTCCATGTTAAGTGATGAAATTGATTGAATATGTTGCTTCTATGTGACATTGTGAGAGCCCTGACAATACATTAACACATAATTTCACTAACATTCGTCAATATGATTCAGTTCAATTCAATTTTCTTTTTTAGTCATTATTTTACCACTCACTAGTTGCTCAAGTTGTAATACCACCTGCCACTTTCTTGTCTGGGGCGGATCTTAATAATCTATAATGTATTAATGAGCCGTTAAAAAAGATCCAGTTCAAATCAATTCAGTTTCCTTATTTAGTCAATATTTCACCACAAAATAAGTTATAATACAACATTCCCCTTTTTCTGTGATAGCTCTAAATAACCTGTAATTTGTTGATGAGCCTTTGAACAATATTCAATTCAATTCAATTTTCAGTTCAATTCTATTCAATTTCCTTATTAGTCATTATTGCATCACTCAGTAAGTTATAATACCACT
>JAWPHD010008764.1:85000-111325 GCA_037043455.1 Cyrtodaria siliqua
TTAGCGTTTTGTTTTGGAATCGGGATCAGAATCGAATCTTAAATACTAAAGTGTTATCAGTTTTTTTCTGAATAACTGTGAGCCAGTTATATTTTTAAAACGAATACTATCCAAGTGAGACTTAATTCACATTGATTTGAGCTGTCTCAAATATTATAAACATAAACACACATAAGGAAATAGCAAGTCTATTATGTTTTATAGGCTACTATTAACATGAATAATACAATGAATCAAAGTTTAATTAATTATTATATATATTATTTATTATATTTGTATCGATTTTAAATTTCTTTTTTTTTTACTATTTCAGGAAAGAATACACAGTAAGAGTATCGAGTGTAAAATCGAGGACAGTTACGATCCACCCAAATTGTAATTTGATGGAAACGTTCTGTGGATGGTTGAAATATTGTGATAACTGTACAACGAAATACCGGTAAGTTATTGCATAGTTCTACTATTGTGTCTATCCGTGGATAAGTCAATGGTACGTTCGTGTCGTTCGTGTCGGTTTGTACCAAAAATTGGGTGCGGAATGTCCAATGGCATTGGTAAGAAACGAAACGCCCAATGGCCAAGGTACGATACGTCCATTTGCTGAAACCTGTATCCCCGACAAGTACAGGTTTTCTCCTAGTAAATTGCCGAGATAAACAAATCGTAGACCACGTTTACTGTGATTCACATAGTTTATTTGTTTAATATTTTGAAGACAATGCCGTTTGTCAAACCCCTATAACTTATTTCTAGATCCGGGATAAACAGAGCCCGCCACTGCGGCGGGTCAAAATAATTCTACTGATACTACTACCACTGCTATTCTCGTAAACGTTATCATGCTAATACACAGATATTTTAGTGTGTTATAGATAGAGTTAAGTTAATAAATTAAAACATACTAATTGACATGAGCAATCTGTTGGATCATTAAAAAGTCATACTAACAAACGCACTAGCCCTAGAATAAATGAGTATTTCATACATATATAAATTAGTTTGTGCTAGCATATCCAAGCCGACCTATAGATCCCCCAGGATTGTGTAACGGATATTTCGATAATAAAGCACGTTTAAAAACATATTGTACTGAAAAAAAATGCGATAACCTGTTTAAATTACCTATTAAATGTTTTAACTTTACAATATGCGAACTTTTAAAGCAGTAATTAAGGTTGTATTTCATACCCCAGCCAACCCCGTTTTCGCTCCTTGGAGAAGGGGTTGGATTGGGTATGCAAGTTAATACTTGGACCACGTAATGTGTAATGGAACTTTACTCGGAACATTCATTGTTGAATTCAACTGATTTTCATAATGTTTTATTTATACATATTAAAATGTACTTAATATTTTGTTTTAATACAGCTTAAGTCACATCTATAGGCTCGTACAATATCCTGCTTTCTAGTACAATATCCTGCTTTCTCCTACAATATGCTGCTTTGAATACATACACTAATGGAAACAAATATTATTTGTGTCGTTTAGGACAGAGTATTATATGAGTTATGAACATAAGGCAAGGTCGATCGAAACGTATGAAGTCACGTGCTGTTATGGTTATACGAACGATAGTAATGGTACATGCACTTTAGGTGAGTATAAATTTTGTTTTTACATGTTTGTCTCAAAACAACATTCGTTAGGTTCTCAATATATCTTTATTGAGGAAAACAACGCAATTATTTGGAGTTCAATATTCAAATGTGTTATACGACTGAAGCATGTTCATAGTTTTAGATGAGCATGCCTTTCTCATTGATCCTTGGTAAACCATACAACGAAATATCATGGATGAATAGTGAGCATGCCACCATTATATAATGAATTTCGTTAAATAGATATTCAAAAGTATGATCACCATTAATGGTATGACAGTTGTTCACAGTTGTGGTAGAAATTTGATATACTACTGCACTGGCCATCGCAAAATGTAGAATACAGAGTGTGTTTGTAAATAATTGATAACTTAAATTTCCACTGCCGTATTATTTTAGTAATGTTCCTCCAAGTACATATACATGTATTTCAAATAACAGAACATGTAATGTTTATTTATTCAATGTAAACGCTAAACGGAAAACTAAATATCTCCTAAACAAAATGTGAAAATGTTGCGGTGACGGAAATAAAATGTTGAAGTTTAAAAATGAGTCTTGCCACAGCCGGGCATTAAACCACGGATTTCTTGATTACCGTCGAGCGTGCTAACCTTGACACCACTTGATCCTCCTAGATATTTGACGTCAAGTTAAGCATCATATATCTGTAACACGGCAATGTTTTGCGTTACCTTAGTGCGCCAATTACTATATTGTGACACACCTAGGCGACTACGAATACATCATATACTACCTTTCCAGTCATATATATAGAAACTATTTTCTGTTTCATGCGAAATAAAACGTTTGTTCTTATAATACTGTTTCCATGGTATATAAACGATACATTGTTAATATATACTATACTCACAAACCAGTTAGTTTGAGTGTTACTCTTTTGCTGTGTTGTGTATTATCATTTTCATTGTGAATTTAACTTATTTTATCTCTTTGCGATGCAGCGCGGACTTGCGGTGCCAAGGCATTTGGGTGCTGTGATTTCTAAAGGATTTTTTTCTCATTTTTGTATCACATGGCATCTGTCCGTCCGTTTGTACGCATTTTACTTTATTTTGTCTTATCTCTCTTTTATGACAAATACATAACTAGCCAATCCGGGTATTGCATATTAATATTATCTCCCATTTTAGTGAACTTGAAATTTTCGTTTGTAATTCATGTCAATAAAATTCAAGCGAATATTTCTGATCAACAATGTTAACCGCTTTATATTTTAGATTGCAAGGAGGGCACTTATGGCGAAAATTGTACACACAACTGTTCTTGTCATCCTACAAATGCATACACAAACTGTGAAAAAGAAACTGGACATTGCACGTGCAAACCAGGATGGCAGGAGCCAACTTGCACTGAAGGTTGGTTCAGTTTCGAACTTATTGCAGAGATAGGAGAAACGTAAAAACGTAACACTTCCGTTTTGCAATACAATTAAATAGCTAGAAATTCATGCCGAATATGTTCAATTAAATGGCAAGTCAAATGATTCCTTCCATATAAAAATATAATATGATCAATAATGTGCTTCATAATTTTGTTCATTCGTATTTTTGAGAGAATGGGATTAGAAGCAAATATCTTCAATTATAAAAATAACTGCAATATATATATACAACAGCTGCTTAAAACATTAACATAGAATTCAGTAATTTGAAAGTGATCACATTTATGAAATACTGTTCAAAACATCAACTGTGTTCATTGTTATGTTTTTCTCCTCTTTGAAAACATAAATTGTGATACTTTAACATCAAAATAAATGTGAACTACTCCAGATTTGGTGCCAAAGCACACACGTTTGTGACGAAAAAACATAAATGTTGACCTCAGATACCTGTATATGATATGTGATATACATCAACAATAACTATTCATCATTTTGTCATAATTTCATAATATTGCGGTAAAAAAAATACTTTCCAATCAACGTATATGTTTTTGGGCCTAAATGAAACATTCAATAAATAACAAACACAGTTTTTAATTATTTTTATATACATTAGCTGGAGTTATTTGGTTCTAGGTAATAGCAACTTATTGGTTTACAATTTGAAAATAGTATGCAACTAATTAAAAATGTTATTTAAAGCGAAACGCATGGAATCGGACATAATATTTAAATGCAGTTTCATATAATTAAATTACGTACTCAACTTGTAATGACAGTCAATTCGGCTGAAGAAGGAAATCTTAAAAAAAAGTTTTAAGTTATTAGTTGAATACATCTTGTACACTCTTGCGGCATTGTTTAATATTAAATATGATACAACATGTAGTTGTTTATGCTGAAAATGTATCGGTTGACATAGAAGTATATAATTGTAATGAAATATGTACTTTCATGTAAGTAAATATAAATACATGTAATTTACATTGAACTGAATATATAGAGAAAAGTTTTTGGTTTGCTACAGTAGTTAATGCCATATTAACGATTGAAAAAAACCCATATCTTTACGATTAATGGAGTAGTAAAAATGTACTTGACATGTGAATTAATTTTGTAGATAACTAATGGTACATACATGATGTATGACGCCAGCCATACTCATAATTCAAACTAGAAATGAGCCCAGGGGACACGGATACAGTTATTGAAACCTGCCGACAAAAACATGTAGTATTTGCAAAATCTCATGATTGTGACAGGAAATCTGTGACATTATGAACATATCTATTTCATTTCAGCTGGATAGAAATTAAATAAGTTACAAGTAGCTGCAGAACACTGCATTCACTATATATACATGAATATTTACTATGTATGTATATGTAAATAAACTAAGTGCAAAAATGGGCATATCACATGAAAACAATATCGGTACAAACATATGTGATGTCTACTTCAATGTAATAGTTTTATATAACTGGGATGGAATGAGGAACGAAAAATAAGGAGGAAATGTTTTCTTAAAAAAGGGCATAGTGTGAGGTTTGGTGCACCCTAGAACCGTTTTAAACCCCCAGTGGCCTACTTTGCCACTGACCGTTCCAAGGTGGTAGCCCTATTGTCAACCCTTTTTTGTTTGTGATGTCGTTTGCATTTATTATTACTTGTGCCTTCTTGTTTGTCTGTTTGCGTGTTTGTTTCTGTGTTTTGTGGTTGACTGTCCTCCTTGAATGCTACTTTCCCTGTCCGATCGTTTTATATTTCTTCAGTAATACAGATTTGAATTTTTCGCCGAATCGATATGCAATCTTGACACATGATGAAGCATCTGTATAATGTTAAAACAATCAATGGAACACTAGGAGAGAAATAAGAACAACAATATCTTTAATGTAAAATTAAAAACAGAGCATAAAACAAGTTTCATTTGTACGCCAACTGGATCTACACATCGTGATATTATACTACTGCCCCCCAATATACAATTGTGTGTTGTGTTAACGAAATTTTATAAGGCTACTTCATTTGTCTCTGTGAGATAATTTATTGTGATCTGAAACCGTCTTTTAAAGCGATTATATGTAAAACTATGTTAAAACTGGTCAATATTAGAGACGATGACCTACTTTTAATGTTAATTTGAACTTATAATTAAGACCTTTATGCGAATTAGCTACAACGTCGACCATTTATGTTTTTTTTAACACTTTGCGTTGTTATTACCGAAAAGTTCCAATACTGTCGGAAAATGTCAAAATGTTCACGTCATAAAATTGTAAATGCCAAGAAATGGTTGATTAGATTGTCTACAGGAAAAGTTATAACACGTGTAAGGATACGCATTTAAATGATCCATAAATGATATGAACTTATTAAGTAATAATCGATAAGCATCTTACCTTGTCCTGCATATTATGGAAACAACTACATGACAGGATTTATTCTAGATCGTACCAAGCATATATGTATCAATTACACAGTTATGACAACACACAGACTGTTTGCCGCTGTTCATGAACGGTAGTGAAACATGCTAACTATCGTTCACGCCCTCCAACGAAAACGGGATTCAGAAACAAACAGAAATATCTGAAATCTTAGAATACATACTCCCCACTGCCTCTATGGTCATTGTATCATACAAACAACTATCAATCAGCAAAGTGCGTTTATTAAAATCAAAAGAATCATCAGCAATTACAAATCAGTTTCATTGTGCAAAGGGTTTAGAAAGTCTTGACAAATGCTCATTCGTGTTGCTGCATGAAGATCTAAAACAAAACACAAGTTTCCCTCGAAATGAGTACAGTACGGTGATCTGTTAAACATGTTCATGTAGTATTTTATCATGTTTGATGTTGCCAGAATGTGACGATAACTTCTACGGGATAAACTGTACAAACGTATGCGACTGTCAGAATACCGGGACATGTAACACGAGTACCGGATGTATGTGTACACCTGGATGGACCGGGCAGTTTTGCGAAACAGGTTACTCTTCAAACTTCTAAAAAGAAAACATTTATTGGTGTGGTACACACGCATTGTATATGTCATAAACGTTCACACTTCATTTGTATAGCTAATAAAGGATATATATATATATATATATATATATATATATATATATATCATGTCTATATATAAAATGTTTTTCAAAAACTAGTCATTTATTACACTATTTCAGTTATTGCTTATTGTATTCATCAACGGTTCAAATTCATGTTCATTTTATTATTCCAACTTTATTGAACATCTTAATATACACTATCAATGTGGAAGAGCCGTTTATTGAACATCTTAAAATACACTATCAAGGTGGAAGAGTCGTAAACAGCATTTCAAACTCATTCATTAAACTTCACTAATTGAAAATGTTAACTCATGCAAAATAATGCTCTGAAGCTTCAGATAACCACAGTATATATAAAATACGTTTAAGAAATGTCTGTTTCTTGAACGTTCTTGTTTGTCTTTCGTTTAAAGTTAGCATTTAAACACTGTCAAAATATTATACAAATGTATGTATACATTCATAGCTTGTGCTATCAATACCTATGGGATGAACTGTTATATGAATTGCACATGCAATGAAAACGAAACGTGCAGCGCTGTGGATGGAAAATGTAATTGTAAGCCAGGCTGGATTGGGACTATATGCCAATACGGTTTGTAAATGTTTTATATCCTAGTATACACACATTTCATTTTAAGAGAATGTCCAATGTAATAACTTGGAGTACTTGTTTTCGCTCGTCTGTTCTGAAAAGAGACGAGGAGTTATTGTCGTTGTCGCCGTCGTTTTCGTCATCTGTGTCAGGATAAACTATAAAGTAATTGAAATATTTTGGGAGCTTTTTTGTAAGAGTAGCAATTAGCATACATCAAGGCGCACACTAGTATTTCAGTATTCAACAGATAAAAGCAGTAAATGAGCGGGAAAGCATGACATTGTCTCCGTTGATATGCATGCAAATGTGCGCCAAATTTAAAACATGTCAGAACGTTTTACCTAATATAAATGATTTTATTGAAGTGAGAAGTGTCCTCCAAGCAACCCGTCACTAATATTATATGTTTGTTGAATGATTTTCCATATTCCCAATTGAAACCCGAAATATTTGCCACCAGTCTCTCTCATAACTGATCTTTTATGTCTTGATTATTTTGTTTTAATCGTTACCCAAGTGAGGCCAACAACTATGAACTAATTGAATCCAACTCCACACCATCCCTCAATAAAAAATATAGCATGATTATCTAATAAAAAATACCCCCTGAATGCTCGCATATAATTTTTATCAAATTTATTAATTTAGGTCAACCTCCTCCTCACAACCCCCAAAAAGATTTTCTATTTGAGAACAATATCTCCCTTAACTCTCACCTCGCACGCTAATGTTTTATTTTCAATGACTTCCTAATTGAGGCATAGCCACGTCGCTCCAGAATGTAATATTCTTGCGTAAGGAAATCCGTGATTGTACCGGGGATAGATATGTCCATCTCACCCTAGGGTTGAGATAAAGGTCACGCGCGCACCGACATCCGGTATGCAGGAAAACATGCAAAACGTTAGTAGCTGGTGGCGTCAACGTAAAATGTCTCTGATATGCAAGAAAAAGAATATATCATGGGTATTCGGTTCAGATAGGGAATTCCAACCCTCGTTATAAGTGTTTTGATCGGAAACTCGGCAGAGGCTCGGTCCCGATAAAAACACACACCTTGGGTTGACATTTTCTATCTTCACCGGATACCCATGAAAGATTCTTATAATATTTCATGGGTATCCGGTAAAGATCGGGAATTTAAACACGAAGTATAATTGTTTTTCACTAGAACCGAGGCTCATCTAGAGAGCTTGACCCGATCTGAACCGGATACCCATGATTGATTCTTTTTCGTGCATATCATTGGCATTTTATGCGTTGAAGTTGCCAATTTCTAATTTTTTGCTTGTGTCCTTTTACAGAATGTTGTCATGCAACTGTTGGCGTTATTGACGTCATTGCTGATGCGCGTGACTTTTATCTTCTCCCCATGCGTAATATCCTGTTTTTCATCACCCTAGTAAAACGCGGATAACCTTATTTGGTATGCAAGACAACATTGTATGATAGGTTTTGTGAATCTAAAGATGTAAAAGCATGAAGAATCTCAATGTAAATATCAATCTAATACAAAATGTAATGCCAAACAACATTGAACAGTGTCGGACCTACCCAAAAACAAAAACGTGACAGTCTAAATAAAAGATGAGACTGTCAGTTTTCAGTTTTGTTTCAATTTTATTTAAAAACATTTCAGAGTGTCCGGACTGGATGTACGGTGAGGGTTGTTCAAATAACTGCACTTGTGACATAAGTCACTCAGATGGCTGCTCTAATGTAAATGGTCACTGTGACTGCCATAGTGGATACATCGGAGACTGTAGTGAAGGTAGGTTAAACCAATAGATGTATGTCAGTCATAACAGTATTTTATTGTAATTAATCTACTAAAATTGGTATGTCACTTTTGGAGGAGACAAACACATTTGTTAAATATAACATGATCTTAAAATGTTTCAAACAAATAAAAACCATTAATAACATACTCGATTTTATTTTTTTCGCATATGTTTAAGAATGCCCCTTCGGCTACTATGGCCAGGATTGTTCCGCGAATTGTTCCATGCACTGTATAAATACTATATACTGTGATCCCGTCAATGGAGCGTGTATCTGCCTAGGAAACAAGGGAGACAACTGTTCACAAGGTATAGTGATTTGAATAATTCATTTTGTTTATTTTACTTGCAATGGTTTTATTTTGGTTTTAGTTTTATTTTCTTACTTGTCAGTTGCATCTGTCAGTCTGTCTGCTACCAAGGAAGTGACTTTCAGCAATTCACTTTCAAGACTGTTGGAAGAATCTTATTTAGGGAGATGCTTTAAAATGATAGCGTACTAAAGAGTATTTTCTTTTGTTAACTAACCACTTAATAAACAATCACTGTGATAAGAACATGCAACCATAAAATGCACGTGAATTGTCTGATATAGTATTACATGTAAGAGGCACATTCAGATACTTTCCAAACATAAACGTCAATGGCTACAGTACCATTAGCGTTAGTAGCATTGCATTCAAAGCACAGAGTGACCTAGAAACAAGTTATATCAGTGTAAAGATGTATTAGAAGCTACCGAATAAACTAAATTAACAAAAGTTAGCATACACTCAAAGTAATGATTTTTGTAAGAACTATTATTTCATGCATTGTGATAAAGTAACATTAACACATATTTGAAGTAACTTATGACCTACTTAAACCTTTTTGAAGCATACTTTTGTATATAAATCGCCCTAACGAAATTAAAACAGCGTTTATTCTGATGACAATACCGATGTTTATTCGGAATAATAAACATCATAAGATGCACATGATTTTATACGTTAACCCCGTGTGGTTCCCGGGGGCCCCGTTTGGTCACGGGGCAAATAATAGGGTCACTGCAGATCCCTTTGGAGGGGTAGGCAGAGGGGTAGAATCCCTCCAAATTCATGTTCATTTTATCATGGTTTGTTCATGTTCATTAAAGGTCTTCATCATGATCCCTGCATTGTTTCAGGTGCCATCTCGCTCGTATCGAAAGAGCAGTGGCAAAAAAATAATAAACGTGGCTCCAGCGTAAATGGAGTTTTCTACGATAGAATTTGCAGCAACTCTGCAGTTCAGGGTGAGAAGGTTCTAGGCCCATTTTCCATATTTTATCTCGATGTACACGGAGGATGAGCCTGGCATGTTCATTCCTGTTAGGCGCCATATAACCTTTCATGTGTTGGTGCGTCTTTAAACCCAATTCAATTCAATTCTTCCTACGACTATGTCATTTTACTGAGGGATGAACATGGATATAATGACATTAATAAGGCAATCAAATGTTATTTGTACGTGTACATGGTCAAACATTTCGTTCAAAGTATCGCATGCAGGATTGTTTCAAAATTAATTGCTAATTTAAGGTTTATACATTCAGCGTGTGAACCCGGCACGTTTGGCATTGAGTGTAATACGAAGTGTGAATGCAACAGCAGTGCAATTAACAGTAATGGTACCTGTGACCCATTCAGTGGAGAGTGCCATTGTCTCGAGGATGGACAGGCAGGAAATGCACTACTAGTAAATAACTATTCGTTTTTTTATGTTGAAATATAGTTATTCTTTCTTTCCACAACATTACAAACAACTTGAAACACAATCTATTAACGGACTGAAACAAAAACAAATGGTCATAAAGTTTCTCTTTTGATTTTGTTTGTAAGTTTTCTTCTTCAAATTTGTTTTCAAGAGCAAAATATTATAAAATGTAGTTTCTCCTTTAGAACTTTTAACTGTAAATATTTACATATAACAATGATGAGACTTTACTAAAATGATATTTGGTAATACTACGTTTATACATTCAGCGTGTGAACCCGGCATGTATGGTGTGGAGTGTAGCATGGCGTGTGATTGTAATAGCAGTGTAAGTCACAGTAACGGTACCTGTGACCCATTCACTGGAGAGTGCTATTGTCTCGCGGGACGGAAAGGCAGGGCATGCAATACTAATAAGCCTAACTATACTTGTGTTCCTTTGAAATATATTTGTTGAAGTCTTCTACAGCATAACAAAGTATATGAAAATCATCGTGTTAACATATTTGAAATATAGTTTGGAGTTATTCCATATTTAACTTTGTATACTGTAATAAGCTTTTGCAGTTTTCTCCTATCGGAAAGGAAAATCCATCCCAGTTCAGCTAATAAACGATGTATGGATACAGAACGAGTTAGTCCTGTTATTATGCGGGCTGTTTTAATATTGTAATTTTTCCAAAGTATCTTTTTCGGTACAACCGTCCCATGTAATGGAAGCATACTCAAAGATTGGACGCAATTAGAATCAATCAATCTGATTAAGTGTTCTTCGAGATACTTTATATAAGCATTCGCATTAATCCTCATACCTTTGTTGCGGAAGCAATTACATTTTTGATGTGCTCGTGCCATTTTCCATTAATACTAAGCGTTAAACCTAGATGTTTATGGTGATCAACAAATTTCAGTTGGATATTATTCAGATGTAGGACTGGGCGGCGATCATCTTCAGATAAAGAAAAGAACATTGCTTCTGTTTTATTTGGATTCAACTCGACAAGCCATTGCTTTGACCATTCAGTAATCATATATGTTTAAAATACCTTCCATGTCATCTATATTAGATGTGGAAATTGCAAACGAACTATCATCAGCAAATAAAAGAGTAATACTAAGCATGCTTTCCGCTATACCATTTACGCATATTAAAAATAAAAGGTGCCCCAGAACAGACCCTTGTGGAACCCCGGCAGTTACAGTTTTAGACGTCGATGATGAAGTTCCTACACACACTCTTTGCGATCGACTTGAACGATCATCTGATATCCATGATAAAAGCTTACCATCAAAACCATATTGCTTTAATTTAAATATAATACATTTATGCCAAACATGGTCAAAAGCTCTAGATATATCATTAAAGACAATGCAAGTAACTTGTTTAGCATCGAATGCCGGACATAATATGATGATACATATCAACAAGTTGGTATCTTGTAGAATGACCCGTAGTGTCTTTGCAAATGGCGCCGTTGACTGTCCCGTAGTGTTAAGGTGTTAATAATATTTTAAGGCTAATCAAATACTAATCTATTGAAACTATAGTTTTGGTATTTGCTGCAATGCTCCGAAAATGGCTACTGCTGTATTCCTGTAGACGGGTAGTGAAAATTTGATTTATAGAATTGAGTTGAATCGGATTTTATATATATTCGCACCAACAGCTAAGGTCATATGTCCAGCCTCCATTGGTGTAGGAAGATCCCAGGTGTCTCTCCGGGCAATTGTCGTGCACGCGCGGGCACCTGGGTAGAACCACCGACGTTCCGCAAGCCAGCAGGATAGCTTCCTCACATAACGATTCCTAGGCCCATGTGGGATCGAACCCACAGCGGTGAGTGGCAAGTGATTTCAAGTCAGAGACTCTAACCACTCGGCCACGGACGCCCCTTAAGTTGGTAGAGCTCTAGTACGGTAAGCTAGATGTATTTGCTTTGAGTCCCAGTTGAATTGTTTTGCAAGACCATAATTAGAAACAAGACATAGTCTGTTGACACATAGAACACTATTAAGACTCGGTGTAAGCTTAAGAAATTGACACGAGCTTCCACAAGGCGAATGAACGTTTAGATAAACTGTCAATTAGCATTAGTACCATCAATGTGGGGATAGTGCACATTGTAAGAGTAAGCACCAGAGCTTTATTGCAGTAAGTTTTAGTGTTACAAGAACTACACTCAAAGTATAGTGAGAAAGAACCGGGACAGCTTCTGGGTTTTGTCTACGACAGAATACTGTATGTGACATGAGCAGGAGACAGAAATGCACAGCAATCATCACTTCAGTATCATCCTAATGGTTTGTTATCTAAGAGATATCATACATACCAATACTGAATTTGATTGAAACATTAATATGACAGTTCAGATTGTATCGTGGTGTGAAGGCAAATGTGTTGTCGTTTGAAACATATGAAGACGCAGGAACATAGCTGTCAAGGTCTAATGGAAGTCAAGTGTGAGATATAGTGTTCAAAGGGCTGTTTCTCCTTGGTTAGGGGGTCAGGGAAAGAAACACAGTTGGCCAGATGTTCAGAATGAGTGAGAACATAGTATGTTTGCGTGTGATTGGTATTCATGTGTCTGCGTGAAACTTGATAGGTATGCAGGAACTATATATGTACCCTATGGGATGACAATAGGGCACAAGTGAGTTGCACCGTAGAACCATGTTTAAACCACAGCAGCCGTTTTGCAACCGTTTAGTATGTGCCTCTATTTCTATACGTATACAATGACATCTAATCCACTGCTGAATTCATGCGTTTTGGGTGAAGACACTGTAATAAAATCTACAAAAATAAACTTTTCATGACTTAACTGGCCCGAATCGACATCGTCGGAGTATGTCGTTTGTGAAATTAAACAGGCGTCCGCTCTACATGCTTTACGTTCGCTCTATACCCGGCTCGTTTGCTCCCCTACCTCGAGAAAATTGAACATATATCACTTATATTAAAACTTAACCATTCACATTTCACGCAACTTATGGGCGAGTGATTTTCACCATCGAGATACTTCCTGAATGCAAATATGTTTCAAAAACTAGTTGAAAGTGTGATCCGTGGAGAAACCTGGACAGGAGGAAAGTTCTAACTTAGTTCTACAATTTTAAAAGGCGTAATTGTATTCTACATGAAGTATACATATGCCTACACGGAAACAGATTCCTCGATTTTTGAAAAAATCTCTGTTGTACTTCTTAAAAGAAATAAAAGTAGATCATACTCACGTTTGTTGATGAAAACCGCGCTTTCGCTCATTCTCGGAAGTGGCTTTCGCTCAATTTTGATTGTTCTCCTTTTTCCAGGCGTGTATTTGTCCTTGCAATTGTTGTTCGTTAATTGTGTAGACTGTATTCTGTGTATAGTTATTTTCCTTTTCAACTTTTGTACCTTATTTTATAGTTTTTTTATGCTTTATATTTGTTTATACAAGCAGCGTGTGATAATGGCATGTATGGCGTAGACTGTAATATGACATGTACGTGCAACAGCAGTCATAGTAAAAATACATGTAACCCAGTCACAGGGCAGTGCCGTTGTCTAGCGGGATGGGAAGGCGAATCATGCAAAACGGGTACGTTATCATAAGTGTGCACGCACGTAAATAAACTTTAAACTGAGCTGTTTAATTGTGTTGTCTGCATGTTTACACTATTTTTAATGGCCAATGCCCAAAGTGATTTATTTGGTCCAACGAATTGATAAATAATTCATGTATACTTTTTAAAATTGTTTATGTCAATTGTGTAATGTGTGCATGTATATACACTTCAAATGCAGTTTGACCAGAAGCTATGGCGTCGGTAGATCCAACTATTGAAAAATGAAAATGTGTGGCTGGAGTTTGATCGAGGAAGATCATTTCGGTCTTGTTTATATTAAATAAGAAAGCGTGTGGATTGTCATTAAATACATGATTGTATAGCTTGTCAGAATATTACGCCTTTTGGTATATATCCAATTAACTGACTCTCAGTTGCTTTAATATTATTGGAAATGAGTACTGGAAGAAGAAAGAGTTTCCGAAAGAGTTTTGTGTTGAAATATATTCATTGCTGTTTTCATCTGAACGCCAGAGGAGTGCATTAGCAAATTTTTAACGTGGTGTAGTACCGTTTCTCTGAAATAACTTTAAACAAGTTATGTTATTTTGCATTAGATTGTCAGAATGAGTAAATAAATCGATTATAGGGAAATCCTTCACGAGATGGTAGACGTGTGGTTCTTCACGAATGAGTGTTGCGAATGAATGAATGACAAACAACATCTCTTCCATCTGGTGAATGATTTCCTTATAGTCGAACACAACAGTTAAATAATATATTTGTTACATTTTAGTTCAGTTTATGAAACTATTCGCTTTATTGAACGTTATCGTTATCATATCGACGTCAACAACACTTTATTGACGTTATGAATATACAATTGTGTTCGGATATTTAGCGATTATGAATATTCTTTCACTGAGGAATTCCAATCTTTCACCCATAGAAACAAAAAAAAAAGTTTTGCTTGAGCAAACTTCTTTACACACAATAAATGATAACAAATATTTAAACGTTCACTGTAATATACAATATATAATTCAAATAACGTCAACTGCATCTGCTTCTTTCAGCAGAAACAAACAAACAAGATGGACCCAACGACATAAATAACACGACCGTCATAGCAGCAGCAGCATCTGCAGGCGGTGTTGGATTAGTTTTCGTCATAGTAGTCGTTTGTATTGTTGTCAGAAAAAGAAGAAATTCTCCACTGAAGGAAACGTAAGATTTTCATTTCGGTTCTTTAATATAACAGATATTAAGGTTGAACTAACATCTATAAAACTGTATCATTCAATTATAATATGTGTTAGGTATTGCTTAATGCCATTTGAAAACAAATCCTTCATTCAATATATTTATTATGTAAATGTAAACATATGTTCGCGTATATTGTTTTATTGCTACACAACGTCTTTCAGGATAGGAGTCGATATTCTATTTTCTACAGTAATGTGTATATAGTAACAACTATAATATAAGGTAGGAGAAGATATTCGCGCAATATAATTTAGATTGTTATCTTCTTTTTCGATTGAACAATTGATATTCTTGTGCAGAGGTATCAAACCATTGTGTTTGCCATTTTAAAAAGGTTAGTATACGCATTTTGCACCATAGTGACATATATATGTAATCATTATTTTACAACATACAGAGATAAATGCCGATATTTGGGATTCTTCTAAGTTTCTTTTTACATATTTATATACATACTTTTAAAACCCAAATTTACAATACTATTCTAACTAGATTATAACCAAAGATTAACATGTTTATATGCTATGTTTTACATTGTACGTATGTTCTTATTACATTACTGAGGAGGATATCAAGGAGTTACTGATTCGCTTCGTTTTTATACAACGTTAATGAAATGTTCACAATACATTGAAACCTTCTGTAGATCTTGATAAAAGGTAAATAAAACACCACAAACTGCATGTGCATGCATGCACTTACGTATAACTAACAATATTCCTCGTACCTACATATTTACATATCAGCGTGGGTATAAATTAAACAGCTGAAGAAAAGGTAGCACTTTTTAATGAAAAGCATCGAATGTAAGAATATGCATTATGCATATTGTCCATGCCAGTGGCATTTACATTCATTTTCAGAGGAGTAAACATTTACAAGATTTTGTATCGAAAGTCTGTGCCGTTATGTTGACGTTTATGTTTTTTAATTAATCATAACTATTGAGTCTTTTTCATTAATATTCAAAACGATATTATTCGATCGTACCCTTAACGGTTTGGTTTCTTGTTGCTCTGGCTTCTGCCAAGTCATTGAGTATTTTCTTTGTGACTTTCTGGGCTTTTTAAAAATTATATATACATGATCATTATGTTTTGTACTTATATTGCCTATTACGGATACACTAAGGTATAGAGTTATTATTGCTAGTTGAGGGATTATCTCTATGATCTGTATGAACCAAAAAGGAGTGTATCATATCATATTTGAAATATTCCGTTAAAACACAATTTGACAATTCCTAATGCACGCAGTTTTTTTTCCTGATTTACATTAATTTTCAGCACCTACACCGTTTCCCCAAATGATCCCCCAATAAGCAAGATTTGATCTGAATAACATTATGAAAGCAAAGGATTCATGGAATTGCTTTTTTGACACTCAAACTATTTCAACAACTACTTTACTATCCATGCCCCATTAAAACAGCATCTCTTCCACTAAAAATTCATTCATCATTGACATAACGTTTTTTTCTTCAAATATTATACAACCTTCATACCAAATCTTAAATAATTTGACAAATACATTCCAGAGATAAAAAGAAATATACAGATGCAGTTTTTCCACTTTTTCACTTTTCAGGAAAGCCGAAATACTGATTATGTAACAAATTCGGCTATAACTGCTGGCTGAGTGGATTCATCTAAACGCATTTAGGGTAGTCCAATCAGCATAAATAGGTGGATCTACTCTATAACAATAATGCATACAATTAAATAAATAAATATTGAACCAATGACCACACAGACAATTTGGTAACCGGTAGGCTATTAAAATCCCATTAGAGTGTCATTCCTATCGAAGATGAAAGAGGAAGTGTGAATACTGCCACGACTAATCTGGCCGAAAGCATCATGATTAGCCAATATTATTTTATGGCTCTGCCCTGGTCAACTATTCCACAATTGTAAACACAAGAGGAATAATAAACGTTTGAGTTTGCTGTCATATTTTGTTTTTCTAATAACTCAAAATCTAAACTATATACAATGTTCAAACTTTGCAGATATTTGCAGTGTAATAAATACACATAGACGGTGTTTTTTTTAAAAAAAAAAGTGAATTCGCTTTTACATTTATACCTTAGTGTATCCTTAATGCTGCCTTGTTGTTGGAGAATATAACGTGGCGGGGATATTTTATTTACTCTCTCCCGTTTAATTGGGATGAAATAGGAAAAAGTGAGGTTTGGTGCACCCTATAACCTGGTTTAAACATCCAGTGTTCCTTTTTTGCCACTGACCGTTCCAAGGCGGTTCCCTATTGTCAACCCTTTTATGTTTGTGAAGTCATATATTGTTTTTATTCATCTGTGTAGTTTGTGTTTGTTTCTGTGCGTGGTTATGGTTGACTGTGGTCATTGAATGCTATATTTTCTTTTGGATTTTTATATCTACTTTTACAGGGTCTTAGAGCTAACATGAATATGCATCAGTTTCCACTAACTAATATATTGTTTCTTTCTCTGAACATATTACCTTACTAAATCTCTCACAACAAATATCACACAGCTCTATCTCAGAGAACATGAATCATTATACATATTATTGACTAAATGAATATGACACATCAAAACAACATCAAATATGTTCAGCTGGCATTCGAAAATAACCACTTGAAATGTGCATTTGGCATACTGCTGAAGATAAATAAAGACTTAATAAACCAGAGATTCGCTACTCGTGATTTCAGATAGAAAATACTTGAAATTCCACGTATGCACTTTTCATTTGTAATTGCGAAATTGTCATTTCGGTTAAGAAAATACTTCAAATGGTCGCATATTAAAAAGAAATGTGTTTAGAATGCAGTGATATTTTCAAAATAGTTCTATGTTCATTAAAACTGTCAACACATATTTAAAAAGTCCAAATATGGCCAATTTTATGATACTTCCTGTTGTTGTTGTATTTTTTCTAAAAAAATTGACTGTTGAATTTCAACTGAACTCAAATTAAAGAGAATAATACCCTACGTACAGGGATATTATTATATATTATCTGTCTTACATTCAAATAACGAAAATGAAGAAGGCAGTTTTACTTTGTTTTATACCAGATTATGTGAATTTTGGGTAAATGCCAAATATTTACTTCTTATATCTGTGACTATGACGTAGAAGTTTACATTCTTTAAACTACACACATTTTGGAGTTATTTTGACATTTTCACTGTAAAATACTTTACACACAATTTTGACATAGAGATATAATAAATATAAAATTGGCTTAGTGTCTACATGCCGAGGGCTTAACGCGAAACTATTGTAACTCTTTTTTTTTTCTGAAATTGATTTTTTTACATAATCCTTATCAGATACTGACCCTATATAATGTCACAAAATATTAGAACTAGATTCTAAAATTTGGTGGAGAAAACTACAATGTGTCATATTATTGTATCTCATACAGCTTTTTTTTTAAAAGCGAAACTATTGTAACACAGCTTTAAAGCATTTAAAACAGTTTTTCATTTGTTTTTGATTAAATCTTCATATAAGGGATTGTTTATAGCCAACAAAATCATGTTGTTTCTTGCAAATTTATTTAAGATTATAATAATTTACATTAGTTTTGCTTTCAAAAATAATTTGGCGCGAAACTATTGTAAGTCAAATTTGATTTTCATTAAACTTTACAATATATACATAATAATTATTCCAGATGAAGGTAATAATAACTACTCTATGTTTCTTATGTGAAATATAAGTTAAATTAAAGATTGAAGAACTTTAAGGAGTTTTATTGCATACCATTCTTAGGACATTAAAGGTTATTTGTATTAAAAACGTGGTAATGAAAGTATGTCAGGTTGGTTTTTATTCATTTTAGCATCCACTTGGGATCACAGAATTAGGGATATCAGTGGTTCCACAGAAGAATTAATAATTATTGCCAAGCCCCTTTTTTCAAAACTTTGCAAACTGATATGAAGTTAATGAACTTTTGTATTTTGTGTTGTTTATCTTGTAAAAATATATATTGTGAAAAGTTTTTTTAAACATTGCCGAAACATCATGTGCACGTATGTTTTTCTGTGTGAAGTATTGATAGGATGTACAAAAGTCATGAAACAGATTAATATTTTAAACTGTTAGTGCGGTTTATTTACAGATTTTCATTTATTTGTGAATTCCAGGAGTAAATATCTATTTTCCGGGGTCTAATTAGGTAAAATTAATGATGTTTGAAATTTTTCGCGACACAATTTAAGTATTTCTATCTGTAAAGTGGACAAATTGTTTTATACTTCAAAGCTAATAATGTTAAAATATTAAGGAAGTTTTACACATCACTCTCTCAAACAATGATTGTTGAGTTTGAATTTGTGGTAATTGAGAATAAATTTTAGCTGCTTCTCTAAGTTCAATGAAAAACAACACTGTTTTATTATTATTACTTACCCTCATGTGTTTAGGGATTTTTAAATGATTAGTAATTAATTATTTCATAATTACCTTATAAATTATTTACTAGTATTAATAAGGTGAGAACGTTTTCCCATTGCTTTGCGAATGTTGATTGTTCTTAGTATCCAAGTTCAGGTGATTTGGCCGATAGAAATAGCCTAAAATATTAAAATTGGAGCCGAAAATGACTTAGAACAACATAAATATATAAACAACTTTATAATCTTTTGCCAGGATAGTTTCATCTATTATATATAAAGCAGTAAGTAATACTTATAATATCAAAGGTCAGGGCTGGTATAAACTCTTTAGGCCATCCTTAATAAACAATCTGCAGTTTCCCTGCCCAAGATTTCATAAGTGGGTAGGTATGTAGGAAGGTACATATTTTACCAACTGCTTTGCATTAAAGGGATCAATAGCATTCTTGAAGTATTCATCAAAGTTTAAATTATGAATCCAGTATAAGTGTAACTTTAAACCTGCTTGCATATAATTATATTAAAGGAAATATAATTTCAAATTCTACTTCTTTCTTCTGTCATAGGTTTTAAATATAGTGTTGGTGTAATATAATCAACAATTAATATGTAAAAACAATTGATGTGAATTAATTATCAAGAATTATTTAAAACATGCAAGATATGTGGAAAAAACTAACCCGACGCCATGACTTTTAAATACATCAAGAGTGCCGTGTGCCTCTTCAAGTGAATGGTTCTATCCAGGACAGGTTAAAGTCATTTTACAATTTAAAACTAACACAATTATAATATATACAGAACTGTGCAGTTGCAACTAAGACACTATTTTATATGGGATTATTCAGTCAAGTTTAATAATACTGGAAGGCTCATGCGGTCCAATTCTTAAAGTCTTTACTTCCAACACCCCTACCCTATCCCTATACAAACAACACATCCCCCCATCTCCTAAACCGAAAGAGGAGACACAGTGGTGTAAGAAGCTAGAGTTTCACCTATTCAGTAAAATCCATTATTCCTACAATAAGCTAATCGCCACAAAAAACGTGTTTGTTAAAATAGCCACTTGCCATAAGTAATTTTTGCAAACACTTTCTAGCTATAAGATATTGTACTCCATATAAGTGTTCTTATCTTCATCTTGTCTGAATTGTGTGACTTTACTACGTTAAATGATCTTTATAACAAGTATTGTCTACAGCATATTTCGATGTATCGTTTGTTTAAAAATCAGTTATTTAAAATAATATTGACTTACAATAGTTTCGCATAAAAAAATTATAAAGTCAAATTAGTTCTCATATAACTTAATGAAGAGAAAAAAGATTTAATATTAACTATGTAAAAGGAAGATAATGATAACTGCTGTATGTTTCAATTGTGAAACTAAACTTAAAATAAAGATAACAAGAACTTAAGGGATTTCGGTTGCATACCATTCTTAGGTTTGTCCAAAATGAGCCTTAACATACAAACTTACTGCCTAAAGCTATACTGTCCAATAGTTTTCATTGAAGTATATAGTTTTTAAAAAAAATCTGAAAAAATAACTGCTAAAAATTGTTAGTTACAATAGTTTCACCATGAAAATTTTCATCTATATCTTCAAATATTTAGCGCGAAACTATTGTAAGTCAGTATTTCTTATACCCGGTATATAACCTTTAATGAATAACATGAATTATTTCTTTTGTTCTCAAATCATAAATGGATACCATTTCTTTACTACATGCCAGAGAATAAAGTTCTTATATGCATTTATGATGAAAATAAGATGTTTTTTTCTTCTCCTGTAAAATTTTCTAAAAGTGAGTTACAATAGTTTCGCGTTAAACCCTCGATACATGTTTCATATAACACAAATCTTACTTTTTCTATAGCATAAGGATACATTCTACTCAGAGCTACCCATTACCTCTATCTTGTTTATAACACAAAATGATCAAAAATGACGGCAAAAATATGTTACCGTCTTTAATCCTGTATTATATCCATATCTACTAGAATGCAAACAATGAAACAATTTTGTTGCCAAATAAAACTATGATTTAAAAAATAAAATTCTTAGACTTGAAAATGTGTCAAAACTTGCCCAGCCAACATCCTTAAGAGAAGGTTGCTAGTTACATATTACAGTACAGTTGCAGAAGCTACCACGTATTTCGTAACGTTATATACATCATTTCTTTCTGATACTAGAGAATCAAATTAGTGCAATAACTAGATACATTCATTACATTCATTATTTTTGTTAATTTTCAAGATTAAATTGTTCTCTCCTTTTGATTGGACTGTGTTTTTTTTAGCAATAATATCACCATTAGGACAATACATCGGAGTTAAACGTATTACAGAACCAGACTTATGTTGTAACCACGCGTCACTTGCTACAATACAATAAACACAATTGTTATATTTGTTTCATAGGAATGAGTTACCACAGCGCAATACGAACGTCGAAGGCATGCCCACTACCAGTGGAGAACGAAAGACGGATTCTGATGTACATACATATGATGATCTCGAAGATCAAATACGTGAGAGTTACATAGATTTTAACGATTTTGTATCGAATACAACAGATAATGATGCAAGTGAACGTGTCAGTGAGTGTCAATGCGACAGGTCAGAAGAAAGCCACTATCAACAATTGCAAACATCGGAAAGCAGAGTATATTCTCAGTTGCTCAAGGTAAATATGACATAAAATTTGCAAATTACTTTGAAATTTCATTTATTTTTTTAAATACCAACTGTTGTTGTTTTACAGTATTCCCAATCAAAAGTGTTTAATGTTCAAACTTCTCGAGATGAAAAAGTGATAATTACACAATATCTACAACACATGATGAATAAGTAACTCAAATAACACCAACTCTACACAATGATTCATACACAAACATTTAAGCGACATAAAACAAAAAGAGAACTCAGTGAATTTAACTCGCTTTGATACAAATTATCTAGTGTATTATCTTTATTAAGATATTTTGTTTTGTTTGCCTCAGCAACTTAGACATAAGGTTCCCTTTTCAAACTTTTGAGATGTAACTTCAGAAAGAGCTAACCTTCTTTAATTAATCTAATATTATTTCTTAACAGGATACACCTGTGACGGATACAACATACGAAATTCCTGTCGTCTCTTCCAAAACTGGTCCCATCTCAGAATAACTTTGGTTAATATTTGTGCATAATTTGGTTTGCAGGAAGACTATGAATCTCCTCTTTAGTATCAAAAACTCTGTAAATTATTAACTTTTAGCCTCACATACTCAGCTTATCTAAAGCTGTGTAAATTATTAACTTGTAATCCACCTATGACCAAGTAATAGATAGAAAGTTTTTCTAGGTATATTCACTATATTTATGTATGATTCAATGCATATTGACATGAATTGTGTACTTATTTTACTTATAAAAAAAGTATATGCTATGTCTCACATCATGATGTAGAATATTTAAGGATAATGACAGGTATCTAGTTATCCTTTAAACAACATAATAAAGTAAATATATTAAAGCAGTAGAAGAATGAATTGTTTTGTAAAGTTTAATGTTTTTGTCATACGCCTTTATTACACAAACATATATAATTTGGAAGAAGAAACATAGTGAAGGTTTTTGGTAGAAAAAATGGTCATGGTAATTTTACTTAAGAGATATAAATACTTGTATAATAGAAAAACATACTTGAAAAAGGAAAAGCAAAAGGTAAATGCTATATATTGCTGCAAGTGTCACGTCTACCCATAATGTTATGGTTCAGCAAATATTTTCTCATATCGGACCCATATTTTATGAAAATATGTATCTTTCGAGTTTTTATAAGCAATGTATTTATCAGTTTTATAAACTGTTTTTAAATAGTAGATAAAATGTGTACAGGATGGTGCAGATTATGCCATAATTTGGTTACTATGAAAATGTTGGTTATTATACCATAATTTGGTTATTATGCATTATTACATGTCTACCTAATATAGTAACACATTTATCAATAAACGTTTTGTATTATTATACCTCACATAAAAAGCACATGCTAAATCCCCATAGACAACAATGTATAATTTAAACGTTGTAATATTTTACCCTGTTCAGCATCATATCGAAAGTAACATGCATACTAACAAAAGTGTGCATAATAACCAAATTATACATTACTTTAAAAAAAGTATGATAATGGACCTTTAGAAACGGCCGAGCACGACACATACGAAATATGCAGTCTCGGTTTGATTGAGACTGTTCATGAGTGGTAGTGAAATATGCTGTCTACCGCTCACGCCCTCTAGCCCCGGGTTGAGCAGAACTCAATATTCATAAAATCAACAGTACACAATTTTAACCATCCTAAAGATGGCATGCATACGGCGGTGGACATGGAGTTTCATGCTTCCCCATGTCGTACGGCGTATGGTCCCAGTATCTAATAAAATTAAATGCCCCGAAGAGCGAAATAAAAATAATGGAATTTAGTTGGGAGCAAGCGGTTATGAAGCCTGCGTATCACAAGAAACAGCAAAAGACTAAATTAAAAAGCAGACAACATATCCTAAGTCTTACAGGTTAACACATGGCTGACAGTGCCTTTTATTGATAATAGCCCCCGGAAAGGCACTGCTCCGCCATGGATTTTATTACATGTCTACCTAAATATAAACTTAATTCAATGTTTGACTGAACTGATGTTATAAATTCTTTAAGAGATCTTAGAGTGTTCATGTTGAGAGAATCCTCTCGAGTAGCCTACGGCGAGTAAACTGTACTGATGAAAGTTTGTTGCACAATGAAATTGATCAAAACAGCTTTTGTAGAAAACGTTTGTGATAGTTGTACTTAACAAAATTTCTAAGTACCCAGTTGTATGACTATTTTCTAAGAAAACGGGTCGACGTGAAAGCTGTAAAATGTGTTAATGAAAATCAGAGGCAGACAATATAAACTCATTGATTTGTAGTTCAACTGTATGTCCAATTAAGCTTGAAATACAAAACAATGAGGATAGTATTGACATGTTTAGGGGAGTACGTAGGATATTTGACTAGAGTAGTTCATAATTACCAGTCAATAATACCACATATTTACATTGAAAATAGAAGGAAAATAGGACATATTGCGTTATTAGTTTTGTTGAGTATATTTAGTATGTATAATACAGAGAATAAATAATTAGTTATATCATTGATGACATACGAACCAGTAGTTGTATGAAACTTCGAATCAGAAGAGTTATTAGTTACTGATCTGTTGGGCTTCGAATCAGTAATGTTATTACTGATCAGTTGAGTTATGAATCTGTAATATTATTACAAACTGATTCGTTGGGCGTCGAATCAGTAATATTATTACATAATGATCCGTTGGGCTTCGAATCAGTAATGTTATTACATATAGATCTGTTGGGCTCCGAATCAGTAATATTATTACATACTGATCCGTTGGGCTCCGATCAGTAATGTTATTACATACTGATTCGTTGGGCTTCGAATCAGTAATGTTCATGATGTTATTACATACTGATCCGTTGGACTTTGAATCAGTAATGTTAGCACATACTGATCCGTTGGACTTTGAATCAGTAATGTATATATACTGATCCGTTGTGATCATCTAGAGGCCGTTGCATCTTATATGACCTCTAATGAACAGACTCAATGAAAACTCTAGTCTTTTACTTTATTATCGTGTTTGTGTTCGTTGCATCTGAAGGAAAACCTTTACTATTTATATTGTATATAGTGTTTGTATTCATATGCTATGGTTTAGACCTATTCCCCAATATAAGTTTACGTGGAAGTAAAACAATAATGTGTTATTATTGGTTGAACGAATTATTGTAAATTATGTAAATATATTTCATGTAGTTAGACTACATGTGATTTTAACACCTTTTGCCTAACACTATAATTATTGAAACTGTTCGTAATGGATCAAGATAATTATAACCTAAAATTAAAATAAAAAGAATTTGAATTGAAAAAGAGTTTATATCATGATCTTGAATTTGAACTAAATTGATATAAATTCAATAGTTTGTATTGTATTTTACATTGGGTACATCGAGCTTTTCTAGAAAATTCCTAAAATTCTGCAATATGATATTATTAATTGGTATCATACAGGCCTAGTAACTGGTCCGAGGACTGTCATACTCATACTGGCCCAAGATCGAAGGCCGAGAGCCAGTATAACAGTCCGAGGACCAATAACTCGGACAATATGAAAAAACTTAATTAATGAAAATTTTATTAATTAAAATTAGTATAAATGTCGAACACTTTCACTACAAATAGAATTTTATTTAAATAACATCATTTTGACTTGATTTGCGTTTATTTACGGTAGCGTTAATAAGTTTCATATAAAAGTTGGTAAGCGAACGTGACTGACGTCACTTTACGTAAATGACGCCACGTAAGCTCGTATTGGCCAGTTTCTTCATCGTGGCCTTGTTTCTCATACTGGCCAACTTTGGTTCGTATTGGCCGAGCTTTCGTCGTATTAATAATTATATGTAGAGTTTCTAGTAATATAGTTAAGTTAATTAATAATAGTTCTATTCATAATAAAAACGTCATATCCATTAAGATATAATGTAAATAATGAGTGTGTCGTTCAGGTCAAAAGTGTGATTTCACCATATATGTTTAGTACAATCTGGCTTAAAATTCTCATATAAACCCTTGTGCGTAACCTAGGATAGAATGTATTACTGTGCAAAATAAGTTTTATGCAAATAAAGTCATTTTTATGGTCATTAATTATGCCTTGGCCATTTAGAATAGAAAATGAATTTATTTGTCTATTTAATTTGGACCCATAGACCCCCACGAAAAGAACGATGTACCGCCTTTAATGTTCTAGATTACAAATTTCAAGTGAAATGATTATATTATGTTAAATTGCTATTA
>JAWPHD010008765.1:0-111311 GCA_037043455.1 Cyrtodaria siliqua
ACACATACATCTCTGTCAACGTCTCACCAAATACCAAGAATAACGATGAAAAACTGTGGAAATGCAAAATTTCTTGATGACACTAATATTTTTCTGAATTAACTTCATATGAAATGCTTATAATATAAAGAAAACAATTTTCGGCTTGAATGTTCTAAATATACTGTAAATTATGCTCAGGATTATATTGCGGTAGAATAAAGGTTTGTACTTTGGCATATCACTCCGCCGTCAAAACTTTAAAAAAGGCACCACCAAATCGTCCCCATAGCGTAACAGTATGGCGATCTGCTTACCAGCAGGTAGATTTTAACGACTTACTTAAATTAAAGTACTAACCTATACTATATATCAAAATGTAGATAATAAGTCGTGTTTCTTTCGATTTTACATGTCAATCAACGGCCACGTGGTGTCACGGTGTTGAAGTTCTGTTGCTATTTTATATTTTAGCTATGGTCATGTGACAAATTATCATGTGATCGCAGACTACTTTCTTATACGTTGACAGAGGTCAATGTAATGGCCTCTGGGAGAGATTGATGACCTATTTTTAGAATTGAAGCGCCTGAGTGATCATGATCACGGTATTCTATTCTATTCCCTGAAGAAGAACTCATTTGCACCGCGGGAATGTATGGTGTAGGATCGGGGTCAAAACTACTGATGTATGTGCACCTGTAAAAAAGTGTAGGTGCATCTATAAAAAGTGTAGGTGTACCTATATATTTTATGGGTGCACCTGTAAAAATGTAGGTGCACCCATAAAAGTGTAGGTGCACCCATAAAATATATAGGTGCACCCACACTTTTTATAGGTGCACCTACACTTTTTATAGGTGCACCTACAATTGTACAGGTGCACCTACACTATCTTTTTGACCCCCCATAATTAGACGTACGCACAAAAGTATCGGTGCAAAATGGATATGATCATATTTTACTGCGGTATGTGTGGTGTCGCGTGAAGATTCCACGTTATGTGAGAAAGGTAAATTATCTGCTTTCACTGTCGATGTATTATAATTGCAAATACTATTGGATGTGCAAGCCTAGAAATTGTTGATAAAATGTAAACATAAATATAAAAAAAAATGAATTAAACATAAACAGGGTATTATTTACCCATTGTTCTGGTATATATAAGACAATGCGCGAACATGTAAAGGAGTGGGAAGAAATGAGATAACTCGACATCAAATAAATAAGAGAGAGAGAGAGATAGAGAGAGAGAGAGAAGGGTTTGAAATATAAAATAACGCGTGTGTGTGTGCGCGTGCGTATGTGTGTCATTCTACGGTGTAATTTGTATATACATACTGTCCATTTGTATATATGCTGCGACACTAGAACACCACGCCATAGTATATGATAATCCTCCCAGTGATATCTTCTGACACTGGTTATGTGTGCACTTTAAAACATAGTCACACAACATTATCACAATAAAAATTCCAACATCCAAAAGGTGTGTGCTAGAAGATAATCTCTTATTTTACATTTGAAATGCTACTAACTCTTACACAACCTTCATCAACTTAGAATAACAACCGTTTTCACTTGATTTATGACAGATGTTGTAAAACATTTCCATCTTTCACACCATCGTTAGGATGATTCCGAGCTAGGCCCTTCCTCACCTCAAAGTTCCATTCCAGTTGTACACGAGGTATTGCACACATCTTGACACGAGATTTCATCATTTATGACTGGTGTTCTAAAAACATCCGCTTACACCTATGGACATACGCCATCTCCAAAGGTGCTTCCTATTTGGACCCTCCCTCATCCAAAACTACAATCCTATGAGTACCTTAACATTTGACACGAGATATATTGAGGTGATATATTGCACCCGTCTTGACACGATATTTCTGGATTTATGACAGGTGCAAACACGACACCGTCAAGGTGATGCCTATTTGGCCCTCGCATTTAAACACAATATCATAATGTATTTGAATGCTTGTACAAAAAGACCAACGTTTTTAAACATTGTTATTAATGTACACAGCCGACATCTCAACCCGAGTCTAAAGGGCTAGTTTAGAAATGAAATGAAAGATTAAGAACAGTTGACGGTTGATTGTTGTTTGTCAGTTGAATAATGTTTTACGTCATTGGCAGCACATTTTAGAGTATATATGAGGGTCGATATTTTAGTTGTGGACGCAGACCCATCCACTTTATCCTGGGCAAAACCAGTACTCTTTACTTCCCAAATCCGTAAGAATCAATAGTTAAGAAGCTCTGTGACGAAGCTTACTTAAAGGGAATGTAGCGACACATCCGAACCATCTTTATTATTGAGAGTTCTGAAAAACTTGAATAAGGGTGAAAGAATTAACAAAATCGGATAATAAACAAAGAAGATATGAGCATTTGAAGTTTCAGTTGAAACGGATATGGAAGCGGCCATTTTGAGAGCTATGATATCACGGTTCTAAATGACCATATATGGAATATTTATAAATATGAACATTTACTGATTTATAGGGGGAAAATGACAGCAAATGTATGAAAAATATGTAATACTTAATGGAAATTATGCTTTATATGACCAGTAAAAAAATGCATTCATTTGCAGTGATTTTCTTCGTTTTAAATGATATTTATCAATATTCCATATATGGTAAATAGAACTATGACGTCATAGTTCTAAAAATGGTTGCTCCCATATTCGTTTTAGAACAATCTTTAAATGGTCATATCTTTTTTATTTATCATCCGATTTTGATAATTCTTTCACCTTTTTCCATTTCTTTTAGAGCTCGTTTGGCGGTGTCGCTACATCCCCTTTAATACTTCATTACAATATCACACTTAATTCATCATGAATATATCGGGTGCCCTATACCACCCGCGCCCTCACTCAAATAGAAATGCCTAATTTACTCATGGACTATACACACAAGAGAGACGCACGTACTCATCCTTTGCTTACTTACGTTTACATTTAACAAATGGATACAATGACCATATCAGTCTATATCATGTATATAGGATGATGAATAGTATGTACAAAACCAGTAGTTTCTTCTCATCGATTACAAAAAAAGAAACTGGTAGATGGGTGAAACCGATGCGAATGCCAATTTATGAAATTAAATGTGATTGTTATAAGATGAACCTAGGTTGTTTTATAATGACAACAATATACTGACTTTTATATTCACTTTTGGAGACGACCGACTAATGTTTATTTTTTTAAAATACTTAATTTCACGTTTAGTATCCGTAGTATTACGCAGGGCATACAGCTTCTCGTCTTTATTTAGTTATTGCAGGCGAATAAATCAATCAATAAACAAACCATTTAGATAGGTCGTTTGAGGGTAATGATAATTGTTCGTAGTCGTAGTCGTAGTCGTAGTCGTAGTCGTAGTCGTAGTCGTAGTTCGTATTCGTATTCGTATTCGTATTCGTATTCTTATTCTTATTCGTATTCTTATTCGTATTCGTATTCGTATTCTTATTCTTATTCAAATTCGTATTCTTAGTCGTATTCGTATTCGTATTCTTATTCTTATTCTTATTATTATTCTTATTCTTATTCTTATTCTTATTCGTATTCGTATTCGTATTCGTATTCTTAGTCGTATTCGTATTCGTATTCGTATTCTTATTCTTATTCTTATTCTTATTCTTAGTCGTATTCGTATTCTTATTCTTATTCTTATTCGTATTCTTATTCTTAGTCGTATTCGTATTCGTATTCGTATTCTTAGTCGTATTCGTATTCGTATTCGTATTCGTATTCGTATTCGTATTCGTATTCTTATTCTTATTCTTAGTCGTATTCGTATTCTTATTCTTATTCTTATTCTTATTCTTAGTCGTATTCGTATTCGTATTCGTATTCTTATTCTTATTCTTAGTCGTATTCGTATTCGTATTCTTCTTCTTATTCTTATTCTTAGTCGTATTCGTATTCGTATTCTTAGTCGTATTCGTATTCGTATTCGTATTCTTATTCTTATTCTTATTCTTAGTCGTATTCGTATTCGTATTCTTAGTCGTATTCGTATTCGTATTCTTAGTCGTATTCGTATTCGTATTCGTATTCTTAGTCGTATTCGTATTCGTATTCATATTCTTATTCTTATTCTTATTCTTATTTGTATTTGTATTTGTATTTGTATTTGTATTCGTATTCGTATTCGTATTCGTATTCTTATTCGTATTCGTATTCATATTCGTATTTGTATTCTTATTCGTATTCTTATTCGTATTCGTATTCGTATTCGTATTCATATTCGTATTCTTAGTTGTATTCGTATTCGTATTCTTAGTCGTATTCGTATTCGTATTCGTATTCGTATTCTTAGTCGTATTCTTATTCGTATTCGTATTCGTATTCGTATTCGTATTCTTATTCTTATTCTTATTCGTATTCGTATTCGTATTCGTATTCGTATTCGTATTCTAAGTCGTATTCGTATTCTTATTCTTATTCTTATTCGTTTTCGTTTTCGTTTTCGTATTCGTATTCTTAGTCATATTCGTTTTCGTATTCTTAGTCGTATTCGTATTCGTATTCTTAGTCGTATTCGTATTCTTATTCTTATTCTTATTCTTATTCGTATTCGTATTCGTATTCGTATTCGTATTCTTAGTAGTATTCGTATTCGTATTCGTATTCTTATTCGTATTCTTAGTCGTATTCGTATTCGTATTCGTATTCGTATTCTTATTCGTATTCTTAGTCGTATTCGTATTCGTATTCGTATTCGTATTCTTAGTCGTATTCGTATTCATATTCTTATTCTTATTCGTATTCTTAGTCGTATTCGTATTCTTAGTCGTGTTCGTATTCATATTCGTATTCGTATTCGTATTCGTATTCTTATTCTTATTCTTATTCTTATTCTTATTCGTATTTGTATTCTTATTCTTATTATTATTCTTATTATAACTGATATTATATTTGGCAACACATCTGTCTATTATCATGTGCATTTGTTCAATACTTTATTTACTTCACTATTTTCAACATCAACATATTTATGCATGATATTAATTAATATAAATTACAGCACAAATGAATCGATAGCATCTTTCAAATGTGTATACATTACTTATACATTTTGACTCATAGGGTAAGTAATGTTTTTGTTTTTGCTCACCCTGTGGCACTAGGCCTTTTGGCGAACTTTTTGACTCATAGCATGTGCGTTAACGTTTTATTGCTGAATAAAGATATTTGTATTTACAACATAGAAATAGTTTATTTTCAAATTTCCAATAGGCTAACCGCCCATGAGGATATACATACACATATACATATATGGCTGACAGTCAAACTCAGTCTTCAAATTAAACAGCAAATAATTATAATATACATGTATAATGAACTTCTTCATTGTTAGGAGAAGGTTTTTCAACTAAGGACAATTATATATTTGCATGTCCGCATAACATGCTACCTGTTGATACTTATTCATGTACATTAATAGATATGTAAAAATGATCAAATATTGGTATAAACTATTGTCTACAGAGAACATTATACTAAAAGCAATATATAAGGATTTGTTATCTAACTGTAATAAGGGCGCGAAGAATTGGCTGACTAATATAAGGTTTATCCTAAACAGTAACGGTTTTAATAATGTCTGGGATAATCCCATGAGTGTTAGTTTTAAACTATTTCCTTTAATATTTAAACAAAGATTAATAGATAAGTTCATGCAACAATGGAGATCTGATATAGAAGGCAGTAGAGTTTTAACGCTATATAAGGTGGTGAAAGAGAATTTTGATTTTGAAACATATCTAGAAACATTATGCTCCAAACAATTAAGAAGTTGTATAACAAGAATAAGATTATCCGCTCATTGTTTAAGAATAGAAACAGGGAGATACTCAAGAGGTAGAACAGAGAGGAACGAAAGAGTGTGCGAAATTTGCAACACTAACGCTATTGAAGACGAGTACCATTTTATTTTGATCTGTACTACTTACTCTAACATTAGAAACAAATATATTCCTAAATATTACACAACTAGACCAAGCATGTTTAAATTTGTAGAATTGTTGCAGTCATTAAACAAAACGATTATTCTTAGTTTAAGTAAATTAATTTCCGATGCACTTGTATTAAGGCTATCTACATCCATTTTAACAGACTAAAAAACAAAAAAAAAACACTAGATATCTTATTTTAGAACATCCTCGTTTATCATTGACATACCATAATATATGTATGTTTTTTATTGTTTAAATATGTATGAAACAAAAAAAACTTAGTGATTATTTTGTTGTATTTGCAATGTTAATATCTGTCACGTGTGTGTATATTATAATTATCATATATTTGTAATGATGAAAAACTGTAATAGTTTAAGTCAATAAAAGTATCTATCTATCTATCTATCTATCTATCTATCTATCTATCTATCTATCTATCTATCTATCTATCTATCTATCTATCTATCTATCTATCTATCTATCTATCTATCTATCTATCTATCTATCTATCTATCTATCTATCTATCTATCTATCTATCTATCTATCTATCTATCTATCTATCTATCTATCTATCTATCTATCTATCTATCTATCTATCTATCTATCTATCTATCTATCTATCTATCTATCTATCTATCTATCTATCTATCTATCTATCTATCTATCTATCTATCTATCTATCTATCTATCTATCTATCTATCTATCTATCTATCTATCTATCTATCTATCTATCTATCTATCTATCTATCTATCTATCTATCTATCTATCTATCTATCTATCTATCTATATTCTTACATGACATACATGACTGCATATAATTCAAACAGCTTTTAATTGTATGAACACGTAAATAATTTTAAGTAGATGCTTAGCAATCAGGTATACATATGCAAGTAAACATACATATTATTAGCAACGCTACACCAATTTGTGATACATTCTACAACATATAGTTCAATTATTGGCAAACATAGTTTCGTTCCTTTTAGTAAAGGCTTTATTTATGAAAATGGCGGCGTTTCTTACTTCTTTTGTACAAGTTGCATTAATTAACAAAACCATTGTATGCATATTCGGTCTATTCCAATAGTATTTTTTAATAAATTGTTTTCTTAGATCGGAGTATAACGGGCATTCTAACATGAAATGAAACTCATCTTCTAAAATATTACAAACATAACATTGTCTCTCATTTATCGGTGTTCTGTTTGGTTTATTCCATCGTCCTGCTTCTATTTGTAATCTATGAGATGAGACTCTTAATTTAGTCAAAGCAATTCTAAACTTTGTTATGTTACATAATGTGAGGTATGGCTGAAATCTAAAACTACATATATTATTATAAAATAAAGCTCTACTTGAATCAGTTAATCTACTATTCCAATTTTGTACAAAGTTGCCATTTAATCTTTGTTTAAATATGCATAAAAACAGTTTTACATTACCAACACCTTGCGCTAACCATATATCATTAAACCCCATTCGATATAACATTTCTCTTACCGAGGAAGCCCAATTCTTTATATTTGGTTTCACATATATATCATATAACATCAGTTCATATAATTTCTGAACATATTTGTTTTCATTTTTATTTAATATTTTTAAACAATACTTTATGATATTATAATGTCGCATAATAACCAGAGGTTTTCTACCTAATTCTCCGTATACAAAATCGTTTTGTGTTGTCTTTTTCACTCCCAAAATTCGTTTACAAAATTGTAAATGAACCCTTTCAATGTCATTCGCCTGATTGAAGCCCCATACTTCTGACCCATAATTCAGAATAGGAGTAATTAATTTGTCAAATAAATCTATTCTATGTGCAATTGGTAATTCCGTAAATTTATAAAGACATTTATTTATTTTAAATATTGCCTTTAACGCTTGACCTGCAAGTGTAGATTGAGCATATGCGAATGATCCTCCAGTTGTAAAAACATACTTTCTCTCATTGCATTTAATTGTATCCGCCTATATTGTATTGGCAAAAAAACATTGTAATGTTTGTTGTTAAAAAAAAATTGATTTGAATTGAAATAAGTCGGAATTAATTATTATTATGACTATAATTGGTTTCAATCACTACACTGTTATCATTGTTTGTATATAATAAAGTATTATCCTATATGTTTAGGCCGAATAAAGACATCTATTATTTCTTACACGCTTTTGAAATACTTTTCTCACAATTTGTCAAACAGGTAGTCAGATCATTCGCCGATTACTTTGATTAAAACGAAGAATGAATCATTTGTTTACGGTGTCTTTGTGTTGCCATATTAGTTTGGGGTAAACAATTAGCACCATCATGATTAAGTAATACCTCTGCCATGTTTGTAATTGGCCAAAGTAAGTATACCCATTTAAAATTGTCGTGTTTTTTTTATATTTGAAAGATCGCGAACAATTTTATTCTTCATGTGAATGTTATTCGTTTTAAAAAGTTTCAGTTTAATTTTTTATTCATGCTTAAACATACATGTTCATCACCAATACATTTAGCGGCAACAGTTACACACATATACTATGAGAAGAGTTTGATACAACATAAACACGATATGAAATAATCTTCACCATAAATGTAAAATACACACAGCTATAATTAATAACATATTTTATGACTTTTTATGGGAAGGCCCTGCAAAAAAAAAAATCCGTAATAGTTAAGCAACGTTTTGAAGGTTGTCTCAAAATGATGAATCTTAAAGCATTTATATTCAGCCTTAAAACTACCTGGATAAGACGGCTCATAACTAATGAGGGCACTTGGAAGCAACTGGTTGAAAAAATAATAGATATTAAAAAATTAACATCTTTTGGCAAAAATTACTGTGAAACATAAATAAAAAAAAAATTAAAAAAATAAAAAAAATTCTGGAAAGATGTGCTAATTTCATATGTTAAACTTATTGATTTAAGTTTGCCTGACTCACCTGAGGGCTTTTTGTCAAACCCACTACTCTATAATAACAATATTTTAATAGGCGGTAAGCCGTTTTTTAACGAAGTATGGTATAGGAAAGGCATCGTTTTTATAAATGACTTAATCAATGAAAATGGTGGATTTTATTCTTTTACTGAGTTCGAAGAAAAAACTGGCATTAAAACAAATTTTCTAATCTACGAAGGAGCATAAGCTGCCATTAAAACCTTTAAAAAACAATTGCAAAACAAAATAACAATGACCAAATTAGAAAACCCAATTGTACCTGCGAATATTAAAGCAATCATCAAAAACAAGAAAGGTTGCATTGATATGTATTCCATTTTTAATAGAAAACTGTGGAATGCCCCCTAAGGTGTCCCGTTTGGGCCAGATGCAATGTCGCATTGTCGTAATGTCGCCCACGACAACGCGACATTCTTTCAATTGTCGTAATGTCGCCAACGACAACGCGACATTCTTTCAATCGTCGTAATGTCGCGATGTCGTTGGCGACATTACGACAATTGTATGGAAACTTTTAAGGGTCACATTGGCGGGTTGTTGCATTGTTTCACATCTTCTCGGCCCCATTTTCTCGCCTTACTGTGTGTTTCTTGAATCATTTCGACTTGAAAGAATGCGACTTAGTACGATTTACCTTCACATATGCGGTTAATTTTTTATCTACTTTTAAAATTACCTTTTCCGACAAATAGTCTGATAGTCTGACATGTAATATTATATTATATTATTAGCTCTACTGACCGAAGGCCAGCAGAGCTTATGGGATACGGGAGTTGTCCGTCGTCCGATAACTTTTACCTCGTTAACACGATAGGCCTTCATTTTCCGTCAAATCTTTTTCAAACTTTACCAGATTGTTGATATCAATGAAAGCTCGGACGAACTCTAAAACCATGGGATGATGAGTACCAAACCTAGTTGGGAATATCATCGCCGTGTTCTAGTTGATGAGTTTTGGCAGAGTTATGACTCTTTAAAGATTTTAATACACTAACTTTGTACAAACTACTTCTCTTGAATCTCTGGCCAGATTTCAGCGAAACGTGGCATGGATGATCAGTACCAAGGCTTGTTGCACATATCATCGCCATGTTTTGACGGAGTTATGGCCCCTTATACATAAACTTTATCTTTAGCCAGTAGAGCGTCCACAGCCCTCTTGTGCCTCTTGTATTATATTATATTAGCCAGTAGAGCGTCCACAGGCCCTCTTGTGCCTCTTATATTATATTATATTATATTATATTATAATTAATATTATATTTTATTATATAACCTATAAATAGACGCGTTTTCATTGGCTAAAAAGTAATTTTTTAGAAAAAATATCTAGCGATATTGACCTGTTTTTTTGATATTGACCTGTTTTTTTGATATTGACCTGTTTTATATAATTGTTTTTTTGATATTGACCTGTTTTATATAATTGTAAATTGAGGGTTATATAATAAAACAGTTATGGACTTTTCAGCTGTTATACATGATGTTGATATGTACCAAAAAATCATTATTGACCTCGGCTATCGCCTCGGTCAATAATGATTTTTTTGGTGCATATCACATCATGTATAACAGCTGAAAAGTCCATAATTGTATAATATTATATTATATTATATTATATTATATTATATATATTATATTATATTATATTATATTATATTATATTATATTATATTATATTATTATATTATATTATATTATATTATATTATATTATATTATATTATATTATATTATATTATATTATATTATATTATATTATATTATATTATATTATATTATATTATATTATATTATATTATGTATGCATGCGTATGTTGTTGCTGCTGTTGTTTATTGTTTATACTTTGTTTATTTCAGCTATTAGTCATCATACTATGTGGAGCTGAGAACCAGACAAATCCATATCCCGGGGACAACGCACCAGTTGATGATTTGGTTCAGTATTACTTCAGCAGATCTCCTGTTGTTCGTTCATGGAATAGTCATGAGTGTTACAACGTTACAGAGAATTAAGGAGACTGATTCTAAGAAGGAAAAACTGTAAAAGTCCACTTGAGAGAATCGTCTCCAAAATAGTTGTAGTGCATCAAAATGAATTTCAAAACTTGGGCTATAAATCTTTATGGCGATTATTAAATGTCACACATGGATTGCGTGTTACTCAAGAAACAGTTAGGTTATGTTTCTTAGCCATCGACCCGGAAGGAGTATCTCTGAGAAGACAACGTCGTTTGAATTGAATTGAATTGGATTTTATAGTCGCACCAACAGCTAAGGTCATATGGTGACTTTCCAGCTTCTACTGGTGGAGGAAGACCCCAGGTGCCCCTCCGGGAAATTTTCGTGCACGGGCGGGCACCTGGGTAGAACCATTGACGTTTCGCAAACCAGCTGGATAGCTTCCTCACATAAAGATACTACGTCGTTTGAGAAGGAGAGTGTATTACAATAGAGGTCCTAATAACTACCTCATACATATTGATGGATACGATAAGTTAAAACCATTCGGTATAGCTATTCATGCTGCCATCGGTGGTTATTCGAGGAAAATTCTGTGGTTGAAATCAGGTCCTTCAAATAACAATCCAAGATTCATAGCTCGATTTCTTTAGACTTTGTCAAGAGATTAGCGAGGGTACCGAGAATGGTACGATCGGATAGGGGTTCTGAAAATGTTGTTGTAAAAGATCTTTAGACGTCCCTCAGGATGTACCACACAGACGATATTGTCTGGTCGAAAAAGTTTTCATACTGGAAAATCTACTGGAAATTAAAGAACTGAGAGACTATGGGGCAGTCTTAAAATACATTTTACCCAATACTGGAGAAATTATTTCAGAGATATGCGAGACAGCTGTGTCTTTACTGATACAGACCCACTTATATGTTGTTGAAAATTTGAATGAGCATAGAATCAGATCACAGCGAAACGAAGTATTAGTGCCGTCTGGTATTCCTGAAGTCATGTACTACCAACATGTTCACGCGTTTGAAGCATATGATTACTCGTTTCCACTACCGTGATATTTACAAACCATTGGGGAACTAGCCAATGAGTATACAGACGAGTTCCTTGTTAGAGGATTGTTCTAATGAATTTCTTCAAATAATGGAATAGGAAACAGGAAATGCGAGAAATCAGTGGCCAATACCTTCACATATTGAAGGAGCGCTTGATCTTTTCTGTGCAGTAGTTGGCGTACGTGACGTGATTCAATCAGAATTTTCGTGACGTGATTATTTATAGAAACGATAACTGATTGTTGAATACATGTGACATTCACCCCTTCGAGTTTGGGATACCGCAGACCGCTTGTCTAGTTTCGTATGTATAATATGTCAATACATCGTTGAATATGTACGGATTTAACTCTTACACTTTATGAATATTTTACAAAATCATTTATCTAAAATGAAAGACAATAGATTGACATCTCCGTAACAATTCCGCTAAAGGTAACAACCGCCGCTAAAGGTAAAAATTCCAACACTAAAGGTAACAACCTCTGCTAAAGTAACACTCACCTCTACCGCTTATGGTGTAGGATCGGGGTCAAAACTACTGATGTAGGTGCACCTGTAAAAAAGTGTAGGTGCACCTATATATTTTATGGGTGCACCTGTAAAGATGTAGGTGCACCCATAAAATTGTAGGTGCACCCATAAAATATATAGGTGCACCTACACTTTTTATAGGTGCCCCTACACTTTTTATAGGTGCACCTACAGTTTTACAGGTGCACCTACACTTTCTTTTTGACCCCCCATAATTAGACGTACGCACAAAAGTATCGGTGCACCTATACTTTTTACATTTGAAATGACCAATCAGATTGCCGCTTACGAAATGGATATGGGCGGTGTCGCGTGAAGATTCCACGTTATGTGAGAAAGGTAAATTATCTGCTTTCACTGTCGATGTATTATAATTGCAAATACTATTGGATGTGCAAGCCTAGGAATTGTTGATAAAATGTAAACATCAATATAAAAAAAATTAAAATGGATTAAACATAAACAGGATATTATTTACCCATTGTTATGGTATATGTAAGACAATGCGCGAACATATAAAGGAGTGGGAAGAAATGAGATAACTCGACATCAAATAAATAAGAGAGAGAAGGGTTTGAAATATAAAATAACGCGTGTGTGTGTGCGCGTGCGTATGTGTGATTCTACGGTGTAATGTGTATATACATACTGTCCACTTGTAACAGATATAGTGCTGCGACACTAGAACACCACGCCATAGTACATGATAATCCACCCAGTGATATCTTCTGACACTGGTTATGTGTGCAATTTAAAACAAAATCACACAACAGTATTACAATAAAAATTCCAACATCCAAAAGGTGTGTGCTAGAAGGTAATCCCTTATTTTACATTTGAAATGCGACTAACCCTACACAACCTTCATCAAATTAGCATAACAACCGTTTTCACTTGATTTATGACAGGTGTTGTAAAACATTTCTATCTTTAACACCATCGTTAGGGTGATTCCGAGCTAGGCCCTTCCTCACCTCAAAGTTCCATCCCAGTTGTACACGAGGTATTGTACACGTCTTGACACGAGATTTCATCATTTATGACAGGTGTTCTAAAAACATCCGCTAACACCTATGGACACGCCATCTCCAAAGGTGCTGCCTATTTGGACCCTCCCTCATCCAAAACTACAATCCTATGAGTACCTTAAAATTTGACACGAGTCAGTTTCAGAGAATTTTATTTTAAATAAACCATACTTTTATTCAAAAGGGAGAAGGGGAGATAACTCTAATAACAGGAACCAGCTACCCTGCAGCTTTTGTTTCGTATATTTACTTTTTATTCACGAAAAAGGAAATCCTAAAAAGCGATAGTAAACTTGACAGTGTATCTGATGATCCACAGAGCGGTCATGCGCAGCCGTGGTCGATAGGATAAAGATACTGCGTCCGAAACCCATTGCCTCTCAATTAGAAATTGTTAATTATTGTGGAAAGCATTGTTGTACAGTACTGACTACTGATTCTATTTAGAAAAAATAAATGATTGTTCTCCATTTAGAAAATAAATGATTGGTCTCCATCCACTACAAAATTTACCGTCATTATATAGCATAAAATGTACTGAAAAATGCAGATAAACACAATTCTAATAAATATATAACAGGAAATGCAGCTTTCACAGAACACAGTAAACCCCAAAACACGCAAAATGGCAAATAAGAATGGTAATAGTAACAATAAAGGCATATGACGTCACAAACAAAAAACGGGTTGACAATAGGGATACCGCCTTGGAACCAACAAACCAACAAACTATCACCCTTCTCTCTCCAAAAAGTGATGAACATTTCCTTCGTCTCTTGGGACTCTTGTTTAATATTCGATGGAAATAATTAGTTCACAAGCACATTTATTTTAAAATAAATGAAATATGTCAAATGATAGCCCTTGGCATACCTGTCGCTAATACAAAACCTCTTGAAAGAATATTAAACTTCTTGATTAGGATAGCAGAAACTCCTTGATAATCGTTTTCTGTTCCTGTTTGTGCTTAATATTTAGGTTTTTTATTTTTTATTTTTTTACATTCTACCCAGGCAAATACTACCATTAAGTGCCAATAGAAACAAAACGGTGAATGTATATTTACATTTTGATTAAAGCTACATTTTTGTTTGTATTTGTGCGATATTTAAAAAAATCTATTTCAAGTTGGTGGTTAGCATGGCAACGCATTCAAAATTTACAATCACACTCAGTATGACTTGATTAAACAGCATATTCTGAGTGAAGTTTATGACATTTAATTTCAAATTTATCGGAAACAAATCATGGTGTATTAATATTGGCATCAACTAAATTTTCATAAGGTCTCACAATAATCATGACGTTATTGACGCAGTTGGTCGTCATATTTTTCCATAATGCGCATGTGTAGTCTCGGTAATGGAAAGATCATGCAAACTATTGCTCTCGGCAATACTATTAAATATGTTGAGCGTTTTGATCTATGTACTCCCTGAAAATATTTTAGTGTTTTGTTATTCCGCCGAAGGGTTGCATATAGTAGTCGCACTGTCCGTCCGTACCATCGTGTCCGGTAAATAACTCTGACATTCATGAACGGATTTTTAAATCACTTAGCACAAGTCCTCACCACAATCCAGGTCCGTGGCTACAAGGTCAAGGTCACACATCGATGGTCTAGAATCATAAGGTAAAGTGAAAAATCATAGTTTTTCGCAAAGTGAAAAAAACTGACTGACCTTATAAATTGTGTTAATACTGTGAATAATCATATAGTGACATAAGCTGTAGTTTGCTCGCTTTTAAAATATAGTATTTCTTATTACACAATTTCAATTTTGACTTTTAATCAGAGAAATTGCACTTGCGACCTTATGTTATTAAGTAATCGACAAGGAATATTTTCATCAAAAAAGTTGTATCTAGCAGTTACGACCTTTTGAAATGTTATACAAGTGATTATTAGACCACTGTAAATGTCTTTTATTTTAACAGTAGTGGATACTGTGACATCCAAAGAGATGCAAGACATATATGTTTAATACTTTAATTTTAACAAAATAACATTTAATAACTGAGAACTTTAATGCGTATTAACCAATGAACAGAAAATTAAACAATTTCTGAAAAAACATTAACAAATATTACAGTTGATTCTATGCTTATATAGCACTTTTAAGGCTACATTATGATTAGTAGTACAATTAGTGTTCGCTCTTATGTACACCTGGTATTTCAACCAGGCTCTTCTGTACTCCTGGTATCTAAACCAGGTTGTTATGTAAACATGGTATTTAAACGAGGCTCTTCTATACACCTGGTATTTAAACGAGGCTCTTCTGTACACCTGGTATTTAAATCAGGCTCTTCTGTAGACCTGGTATTTAAACGAGGCTCTTCTGTACACCTGCTATTTAAAAGAGGCTCTTCTGTACACCTGGTATTTAAACGAGGCTCTTCTGCAAACCTGGTATCTAAACCAGGCTCTTTTGCACACCTGGTATTTAAACAAGGCTCTTCTGTACACCTGTTATTTAAACTAGGCTTTTCAGTACACCTGCTATATAAACCAGTCTCTTATGTACACCTGGTATGTGGTATTTAAACAAGGTTCTTCTGTACACCTGGTGTTTAAACGAGGCTCTTCTAAGTACACCTGATATTTAAACGAGGGTCTTCTGTACACCTGGTATTGAAACAAGGCTCTTCTGTACACATGATATTTAAACTAGGCTCTTCTGTACACCTGATATTTAAAAGAGGCTCTTCTGTGCACGTGGTATTTAAACTAGGCTTTTCTGTACACCTGGTATTAACAGAGGCTCTTCTGCACACCGGTATTAAACTAGGTTCTTCTGTACACCTGTTATTTAAAGGAGGCTTATCTGTACACCTGGTATTTAAATCAGGCTCTTCTGTACGCATGGTATTTAAACTAGTCTTTTCTGTACATCTGATATTTAAAAGGGCTCTTGTATTCTAAATAATTAAGAAGTAGTCATAACAAACTATTCTAAAGTATTTCTCCTCATATGACTACTTTACCTAGGAGTATTTTACCAGAGCACCGGTAAAGTTTATGAAGAGGTAATATTCAAATGTAAACTGTAGACATTAGAATAAAGTTGCTGTTTGAACAATTTCATTAAAATCAGAAACATAACAGCATGTTACAAGGAAGTTAGTTACCCTCACCCACTCTCCCCGAAACATATGATAGGTTTTTACTTCATCTATTAAATGTGCATATCAGTTACTGATTTGGAGAGCGCATGCTAAATATGCCAGACCCAACATAGTGTGGCAAGACACATGTCCTCATGTTATGAACCAGCTGTTACCGACCAGAATAACTGAGATGTATTGATGTTAGTTCGTCAAATGAACAGCCGTGTGCATAATTATGCATGTATTTGCATAATATTATAGAATAGTTCGTCAAATCAATAGCAGAGAGATTTATTTATAATTTATTGTGATTTTATCACAACGAGATGTTACATATACTGATGTAAAATGATAAAACATAAAAAAAATCTTAATCAGAATATTTTTTTCAATATGTAAGAATGTATACTGAAAACCTGTGTATTAGTAAACTTGACCAAATATGCTCAAATACGCTAAGTACATGCAGTGTGTATAAATAGTACATATATATGGAAGTGGATCGCGCCGTAGGCACATGCCATGACTCATCCAATCACATTAAACTGACATCGGACCGACCAGTCATAGCATAACACTTATAGCATCAGAGTCACGCAATGGAGCTACATGTTAAGTTTTTGGTGTGACCCGGTCGGGGATCGAGCACACGACCTCCAGCATATGATCCAAAGCCACCCCGCTGCACCGTGGTTGACAGGAATTTCAGACGTGTAAGTCTGTACTAATGGTTAATTGATGAACTAGATACCGTATACTAATAAATGACAGATTCAATCGTTGAATGGAGCACGGGTCGCAATTTAAATCAAGCCAAATCGAGCCCTAACTCCTAAGAAGAATGGGCTCATCGACTCCGTTGCATGTATATTGGACCAATGCATATATTCCGCCATATTGTCTCTCTAAGAAATTAGGGGCTATTCAATCAATGCCAGGTATAAATTGTTTGGGCGTAAGTTCAATCCTTGAGCATGGATTAATACAGTTCTAGGTATTCCACGTAAAAGAAATGAGTGCATGGCCGTTCAAATAATGTAGAATAAATGTGACAGAGCTTAATTTCAATTCAATTCGCTGATTTATCATACGGTGGAATAAACTCTTTTTATGTTTCCTACATCATTGAAAGACATCGTACGTGACCTATTAGATACCTTTTTTTGAAACCCAATACGGAGATATAATAGAAATCAATGAACGTGATATTTGATGATTGTAAAATAAACCCAATCAGGTTATATATCCCTTACGTGCTTTTCTCACAGAGTTCAAACTAAATTGTTTGACAATATTCCTAATGGTTGAGAATAATGCATATTTATTGAATTAAAATATATGGTATAATAACGAAGAACAAACCTAAATTTAAAATGGTTACCCGCCACGCCCCACGCCCCCACCCCCACCCCACCCCCACCACACACACACTTTTATTTATGTATTTAAAGGTAGCTTCAAAATTAACTCTTGCGGACTAAATATCAAAGTGGAAGTAAACTGCAGTTTTATTATCAGTCATTCGTATGTTCTTTATAACATCGTCAGGGTTTGTTTAAACATGCATGCCGAGTTTCGTGTTTGGCATACAGAAAGTGTTCCCTTGTAAAAGTGACATGTTTCCCTTGCATATGTGTGTAATCATTCGATTAACATGTCAGTAAACTGTTTCTGAGATGAGATAGTACTGATTCAAGTCTGCATTATTTTTTTTCTCCTCACCAGTGGTCTATTTTTTTTTTACACTCTATTTACACATCATATCTTACCCATTATAGCAAAAGTATAGCAAAAGAAAATATGCGTTACCAAGCAGTTGGGTACTTTATTAATAAACCCGATGTTGTTTTAAAATCGAACTAAATGTGTATTTTACCTCCAAACGAAACCAAATCACAGTTAAACAGTCACAAACTGCATATACGTGTTTTATTTATATCGTTAAACAAGCTAAGCAGCTTATACACATACCACACTTAATGGCGCAGATGACAACCTTAATTTGGCATGATCTTGATGTAAGAGGAGTTGGTTTTGTTTGAATGGTATTTAAAGACATTTTAGCACATATTAGGCCATATATGACGGTCGGTTGAGGCAGATCACACCATTTTCCAAGGGTAGAACCTGTACTCTCTGTCTTCCGCCATCCACAAGTATCGACACTTTTTCACTTGACAAGTCGGGCTTCCAATGGGATTCGAACCTGCAGAAAATCCACGTGTCCGAGTAGGAGACCAGCACACTCTCTAACAACGCCGATACGGGTTGCATCGTACGGAAGCGAATCAAATGCTTCAGTAACTAACAAGAACATGTTAACTAAATTTTCATTGAAACTGTAGATATTGAAAAACGTTGTTACCTATAACGTAGACAGTTGTTGTCTTTAAATAGCGTTAACATGAAAAGTTGTTACCTTTAGCGTTAGCGTTCTTACCTTTAGCGGAAGAGGTGAGTGTTACCTTTAGCGGAGGTTGTTAATTGAGTGTTACCTTTAGCGGAGCGTTGGAATTGTTACCTTTAGCGGCGGTTGTTACCTTTAGCGGAATTGATCAAGCGCTCCTTCAATATTTGAAGGTATTGGCCACTGATTTCTCGCATTTCCTGTTTCACATTCCATAATTTGCAGAAATTCATTAGAACAATCCTCTAACAAGGAACTCGTCTGTATACTCATTGGCTAGTTCTCCAATGGTTTGTAAATCACACGGTAGTGGAAACAGGTAATCATATGCTTCAAACGCTTGAAAATATTGATAGTACATGACTTCAGGAATACCAGACGGCACTAATACCTCATTTCGCTGTGATCTGTTTCTATGCTCATTCAAATTTTCAACAACATATAAGTGGGTCTGTATCAGTAAAGACACCGCTGTCTCGCATATCTCTGAAATAATTTCTCCAGTATTGGGTAAAATGTATTTTAAGACTGCCCCATAGTCTCTCAGTTCTTTAATTTCCAGTAGATTTTCCAGTAAGAAAACTTTTTCGACCAGACATATGTCTGTGTGATACATCTGAGGGACATCTAAAGATCTTTTACAACAACATTTTCAGAACCCCCATCGAATCGTACCATTCTCGGTACTCTCCCTAATCTCTTGACAAAGTCTAAAAAAGTCGAGCTATGAATCTTGGATTGTTTTTTGAAGGACCTGCTTTCAACCACAGAATTTTCCTCGAATAACCACCGATGGCAGCATGAATAGTTATACCGAATGGTTTTGCAAGAGCTACAGGTTTAATATTTTGTATGTTTAATACGGTTAGTATCCTATACCAAGTATTTCTAAAATGGTGACGCTGGGATCAAATATGGCCCAACCCCGGGGTTAACTATATCTGCTTCAAGTAGACTGTAGATAGACGCATAGCACTACACACACTCACTCACACAAACAGACCACACATAATGTCGAGCCAACGAGGGATTCCTCTCGGGGTTCAAATGGTAGAAGGACTATAATCCTTGAATTACACACACACACGTGTACATTTTGAAATTTTTACTTAACACCCCTATCCTCTTTCATCGACTCCCAAAATATTTACCCCATCGGGCGCTCCGATAAAAACGCAAAAAATATTCTCCGTTGACGGAAATGACACCGAATGGGAAGATATATGAATAGAAGATCAAACAAAATAAAATATACATCGACACAAGTACACAAACAGAAGCTGTGAACATCGAACATTTGGATGATGTTTTTTTTTAATAGAGAAGGCTCTAGCTGTATTGCAGAAGAAAGTGTTAAATAATGACTTCTTTGTTTTTCTTGAGTTAATCGTTGAAGGGAAATATTTTACCTGGACAATTTATTCATACTGTTATTTCTTGAAACTGTCGGTTTTTACGGTGCTTCAAGCCCAAGCTCCATGTGGTATACCAGCGAGTCGAAGTGATTTTGGATACCGTTTGTTCCACCACGAATTTCTCTATCTCATGAGTGGTCCAAAAAATATAGGAGATGTGCTAGATGGCAGTAAAAAGGCCATTGCAAACCAGAAAACGCTAGAATCAACTTTGCAGTATTTGACTTATCTACATAACGAATTAACAATTGTACATAACGAATTGACTGTACTACATAACGAATCAACTTATCTACATAACGAATTGACATATCTACATAACGAAGTGACTTATCTACATAACGAATTGACTTACCTACATAACGAATTGACTTATCTAGGTATACAGGAAGTAAATCACTGTGGTATTCCTGCCTGGTGTAGTTCCTGCCTGGTGTAGTCGAAAGGAGTTCCCAAATATATAATCCCTAACTTTGTTTGTGATAAAAGGCATTTTTGAGTATTTAATGCCTGTTTTTCTGGCTGAAATGACTTTATTGACTTGTCTGTGATAGCTAAAAACCATTTGCATGGTTGCATGATGATTTTATTTATCAACTTGAAAGCTTTGAAAATGAAAGTAGAACACATTTAAGAGGTGCCGAATTAATGCAGTTCGTTCACGGCGTCAACAAAGATCAGAATTGTCTTTTCTTATATGCCACATGCTCCCCTCCTATTCTCAGCAGTTTTCTAGAGAGGCAGGTAGAGGCAGGTCTCATGACTAAGAACATGTAAGTGAATCTTAGTTTGAATTTCATTTTGAAAAATGGCTAACTAGAAAGCTTGGACAATATTGCATTGGACTCAATGGGATTTGATTTACTTCCAGTACACCTCTACATAACGAATTGACTTATCTACATAACGAAGTAACTTATCTACAAAACGAATTAACTTATGTACATAACGAATTAACAATTGTACATAACGAATTGACTGCACTACATAACGAATTAACTTATCTACATAACGAATTAACTTACCTACATAACAAATTGACTTATCTACATAACGAATTGACTTATCTACATTACGAATTAACTTATCTACATAACGAATTGAAAAATACTATTAGCAGACAGCTATGGCTTTCCATTTTTACATGTGTGTACGATGTGACATAACAATATACGTAGGAGAAAAAGAAAGACCTTTGAAAGAACGCATTACAGAGCACCTCCCGGATAGGCCAAAGAGGGCATGAAGACGCTCTGCTAGCAAGGTCAACGGCTCCAAACAAAATTAACAGAAACAAACTTATAAAATCATTCATTTTTCTTCAATCTTTTGTAACGGCGGCCATATTTGTTCACAAAACGGTTATCAGAATTATTGGACCATTGGTTTATGTGACCAATGGTTCATGAGAAGTTACGTTAAAGATTGTTTTGTCTTTCGTAAAAGCGGTCATACTTATTTAACGATTCAGATGTATGTCAATCGGAGAAAAGATCATGTGACGATGCTTTTGGTGAAGTTCTAAAGCAATCGGGCCATTGGCTGATATGAAGTTGTTTATAGATGTTTCTATTTTTAGTAAAGCAGGCCATATTTGTTGACGGATCGAGACAATGTGTAAAACTCTGAGAAATGGTATTGAAACGATGCTTTTTGCGAAGTTACAAAATAATTCGGCCATTGGTTTACGGGAAGCCTTTATTTTAACTTTAGTAACGGCAGCCATGTGTTGACGGCCGAGTGCAATTTGTATAATTCTGAGAAACGGTCATGAGACAGTGCTTTTGTTGAAATTTCAAAACAACTAGACCAGTGGTCCATGAGAAGAAGACGTTTAAAGATGTTTCTATTTTCAGTAGCGGTTGCCGTGTTTAGTGACCAATAAGTGCGATTTTACGAGTCTGAGAACGGGTTATAAGGCAATGGCTTTAGTACAATTTCAAATCAATTGGGCCATTGGTTTATAAGTAGATTTTTACAGATTTTTCTATTTTAGTAACGACGGCAAATATTATTTGCAAATGGATCTTAATGGATCGGGGATATTTGTAAAACTTTGGGAAAAGGGTCATGAGCCGATGCTCCTGGTGAAGTACAAAACAATAAGGTCATTGTTTAGCGAGAAATCGTTTAACAATGTTTCTATTGTTAATAACGGTGGCCATATTTGTTGGCGAATCGGAATGATTTTTCATAAATCAGAGAAAGGTTAACAAGGATTTTTATAAATCTGTAAAAGGTTCACAAGACGATGCTTTTTGGGGAGGTTTTCTCAACGATTGGTTCATGATAAGTTGTTTAAAGATGTTTCTATTTTAGTAACGGATATAATATTTGTTGATGGATATGGATGCTTATATAAATCTGAGAGAGGACCGTGCAAGGATGCTTGTTATGAATTTTCATCAACGTACTGCTAGCCATCCCATAAGCTTTGTTAGCCTCTGGCAAGTAGAGATTACAAGAGCGCAGCCTAACTAGGTATTATACGCCCGTGTCCTTATGATTGTTATGTTAGTTTAGGTTATACCTATTACGAAACATACCTATGGCTTATAACAAACATTCGTGTTGGGCTATTATGTTACAGCATTTCTATGTGTGAGGTAAATATGACCTTTGAACTTCTAACAAAAAATGCTTCATGGATTGGTGGGTGTAATGCTTTACAAGGGAATGGTCTTGAATTTTGACCTACTGACCCCAAATACAGTAGAGTTCTTCCTCTCACCGATCAATTTTAATGGTTGTAGGTGTTATGGCTTCGTTATCATCTGGAATGCCTATTTACATGTAAGGTAATGGTGACCTCGCCCTTGGACCTACTGACTCCACAAATTAGGGATCCTCATCTCAAATAGGGCAATATACCTTTGAAGCTTCATGAGTGTATGTATTATGGTTTCAATGTATTATGGTTTCAGAGTTATTCCCTGGAATGTGCATTTTCATAAAAGGTCACGGTGCCGTTGACCTTTGACCTACTGACCCCAAACAATTGGGTTCCTCCTCTCACAATGTGCCTATGAGTTTCATGACTGAAGGTTACGGTTATCGTGACCTTTACCTTTGACTTGCTGACCCCCGAAACAAATGGGATCGGGGGCCCCGTTTGGTCACGGGGCAAAGAATAGGGCCACTGCAGATCCCTTTGGAGGGGTAGGCAGAGGGGTAGAATCCCCCCAAATTCATGTTCATTTTATCATTTTTTGTTCATGTCCATTAAAGGTCTTCATCATGATCCCTGCATTGTTTCAGGTGCTATCTCGCTCGCATCAAAGAGCAGTGGCAGAAAAACAATAACGTGGCTCCAGCGTAAATGGAGTTTCTACGATAGAATTTGCAGCAACTCTGCAGTTCAGGGTGAGAAGGTTCTAGGCCCATTTTCCATATTTTATCTCGATGTACATGGAAGATGAGCCTGGCATGTTCATGCCTGTTAGGCGCCATATAACCTTTTCATGTGTTGGTGCGCCTTAAAACCCCAATTCAATTATCTACCTGCGATGTTCCATGAGTGTAGATTTAAGATTTGAGTCATCTTCCAGTGTGTTTGTGTGTGTGTGGTTCGACAAGATATCTTAAAGAGATGGGCACAATAGAGTCTGGACTTTAATTTTTTTTAATTTTGAATTTTGAAAGTGACATAGCTATTTAATGTCTGAATATATGCCAAAACAAGTCAACATCAGCGGTTAATTCAACTTAAATTCGTGTGTTGGCTCTTTCTTGTCCGACTTGTTTGGATTTGTGGTGTATGTGGTGCGTTTGTGATTGTAGTGTGTATGATACGGGCTCCCTGGTCCTCATATCATAAATGCTGGGGGTTGATGAGGTATATGTCTGTATCACGCTGTCTTGGGGATGATTAGCGTGTCCATTTGCGGCATATTGATACTTATGGGCATCGAACTGGGGTCTGTTCGGTTCATAACGTGTGTTTAAGTTGTAATGTTGGGGCATTTTGTTGGGTTTAGTTGTGTGGTTGCTGTGAGTTGGTGGTTGCTATGCCTAGGACACAGCATATATTGTGGTTGATGTCTGGACTGAGGTAAGGCGGCAGCTCATTCACCACGTGTTCGCGTGAGATCCGAGGATCACTGCGTGTCTAGGCTACCGCGGTGAGGAAAGGGTTAATTACGGTCGATAACGATGGCCAGTCAAGACTGCCCCTGTGGCGTATCAGCTACATGTTGGTGATGAAAGGTACCGTAGGGAGGCGCTCCTTAGTCCTAAATGGGCATGTGCCGTATTTACTATTATCACATAACATGTGGTGTGGGAGTGTAATAATACCATTCAATATTTTCGATATTCCTCTAGTGGTATAACATAATGTTAATGAAGGTTTTCGACGTAATGTGATGTTAAAAGTTATGTAATAAATAGAATCTAACATTCGTTCTCATTCATTATTGAATTTATTAAACTCGTTAGCAAAAATGATATAATGCTCGGCACGAGCCTCGCATTATATCATTTTATAAACTCGTTTAATAAATTCAATAATGAATGAGTACTCATGTAAGATCCTCTATTTATTGTTTTCGATTACCGTTTCTATTTGCATACATATGAATAACGTATTGCAAATGGTCACATCCATTTTTAACGAGATTTTACTGACTTGTAATTTTTTGGTTTAATTATACGCGTTGGGTTCTCAAACTATTACTGATATGTTTTGCAGATTATGGCCTAAAAGTTGCGGGCCACTTTTTGATTTCGAATTTACATCGTGTATTTTTTATATCTACTGTAGAGTTGCGCTGGCGTTTTGTTACTTTTTTTTCTTTTTTCTCTTCTTTTTTAAATTCGCTTTTATGATATCTCTGTTTACTCTTTAATATACCATATTTATACCCACATGTTTGAAGAAAAAAACAGGGTATATTAAAATCGCCTCCGTTTGTCCGTCTGTCCGTCCGTCCGTCCGTCCGTCTGTCCGTTACCGCATCTCCTCCTAAACCGCTGAACGGAATTCAACCAAACTTAGGAATAACCACTGAGAACATGATTTGACGTGTTTAATGTCAATAAGTGAACAATATTGATGACGACATAACGTAATAAATTTGAATAAGTCGTCAAATTTCTTATCGACATATTGAAATATAACAAGTCAAGACGACATACAGCAACTAAACTTATTTAATTGACGAAAATTTCGACTTCAGTCTTTCAGACATGTGAAGGTAAATCGTACTAAGTTGCATTCTTTCAAGTCGAAATGATTCAAGAAACATGCCGTAAGTCGAGAAAATGGGGTCGAGAAGACGCGAAACAATGCAACAACCCGCCAATTTCGAAGTCTACAAGGAGGTAATTAACGCAACAACTGGTGACCCTTAAACGTTTCCATATAAATTTGATTAAGTCGTCAAAGTTCTTATCGACATATTGAAATATAACTAGTCAAGACTACTTACAGCAACTTAACTTATTTAATTGACGAAAATGTCGACTTCAGTCTTTCTGAAATATGAAGATAAATCGTACTAAGTTGCATTTTTCAAGTCGAAATGATTCAAGAAATACGCCGTAAGTCGAGAAAATGGGGTCGAGTAGACGCGAAACAATGCAACAACCCGCCAATTTCGAAGTCTATAAGGAGGTAATTAACGCAACAACTGATGACCCTTAAACGTTTCCATACAATTGAAAGAATGTCGCGTTGTCGTGGGCGACATTACGACAATACGACATAAAGTCGCGTTGTCGTGCGCGACAATGCGACGCCCGACAATGCGACATCGCGACTTTGCGATCGCAATGTCGTATTGCAATGTCGAGTTGTCGTATCGCAATGTCGCAATGTTGTATCGAGATGTCGCGATGTCGCGTTGTCGGGCTCATTGTATCTGGCCCCAACCGGACACCGTAGTAGACCCTTCTACAGTTTGAAATTATGCTTTCCTCTTTGAGTGACCGGACGGGCGGTGTACTCTATAACGTGTTACTAAATACTTTAAAGCTACAGAGTCCCTATATCAATCGATTTCTTCTTTGAAGGCGTGTCTTTATTTGTAACTTCATGTTCACCAGCTCATGTCGAAATCGGGTATTTAAGCGAGCAAATATAGCACAAGAAATCATTTAGTACGCGCATACAACAACAATGCCCCAAAAAACCCAAACCAGGGGCCGTGGCTCCATAAAAGAGGGTTACGGTCACCTGGTATTAATATAAAATACGGTACCATGCCAGGCAACAAGCAGGGCAGTACGCGTATCCCACATCGCCCCACGGTCCGTCACCCTAGGACAAACCAATTATAACAAGTAATGCAGTTGCGTACCAAAACACAAAGTAAAATCAAAAACAGTCTAAAAAACCACCAAACACACGCATAATCATAGCACGCGAAATTAGGTTAAATTAACCGCCAGTGCTATGATTATATATTTGGCAGACAATTCAGACACTTTGGTCGACTCTGAGGCGGAGTCTTTCAATTCAAAATTCAAAATTAAAACCTTTTGTAGTCCAAACATAATGCCGAGTCAACGGGGGATTCTTCACGGGGGCTCATATGGTAGAGGGACTATAAACCTTAGAATGAAACAAAAAAAACAACAAGAAATCATTACTTCTCCTGCTCTTCACAGCGTGCACGTCGCGGAGAGGGCACTGGTGACACTCATGGTGTTTGTATGGGGGTACGCATTGCCAGCCCTGTACAACATTGCTGGTGTGGTAAATCACTATATTCGCGTATAGTGACTAACACACTGGCACTTCTGAACTGGTTTGTCTCGGTTCAGGAGCCTGAGTGTCACTTGACTGATAGTGAAGAAGTCCCCTGCGCCCCCGTCAAGGCAGCCATCATCTGATCAGATAGAAGTGAGCAAACTTGGAAGCTGGAAGACAGAAGTCCGCGGGCCGGAGCCGAGATCCACCAACACAGAGTAGATGTAACAACGTAGAAGTAACTAGTCAGTAATAGTTAGGGATCGACGCCGAGGCCTACACTCGACCGTAGTCAACCAGCGGAAGAGGGAGTACGGTATACACAGCTATCCATCCAGATGATGTCAGCAGCGCAGGGGCCATATGTGACGGGTGTGGCCCCAAATACAAGGACCCCCGACCACTAGCGGCTGTAGGGCAATACACTAGCGGATGTAGCTTCACCACCGTAGCGGATGCAGGCCACCTCGACCACCAGACCACCACTTCACCGCCACAGCGACAACTACACAGAGCAGCAGCGACACAGCACTACACATCTACAAGAGAAACGACGACACAGCAACACAGCAGCACCAGATCAACCAACACACATCAACTACAACCGTCCAGACTCTATTGTGCCCATCGCGGCAGGGCTACCTTGTCGTGTTTGTTGGTGGAGGGACGTTAAACCTCAGAACAACACACACACACACACACACACACACACAAGAAATCATTACTGTATATACATCGACCACTGCACATCGTACCTATACACAGGTAACAGTAATTTTTACAGAAAAAAAAAAGTTAGCTTCTTTCGGGGCTCGAATACACAACCTTCTGATTTTAAGTTCTGAGCTCTATCCACTGAACTACACCGCTATTTGAGAAAATAGTATACTAACAACCATATATTATGAGGCAAAATAACTTAACATATTTGAACGCAACGAAATATATATAATAAATATGCAGTCCATATTGTCGCACGTGTAAATTAACATTGCCTGGTGTAATACTGTATCTTATCAATATGAAACTAATACTTCGCCTCAAATCAACCATATCTCGACTTGTTATTTAGCGCTTGATGAGTTTGTGTGCGCGCTCTTGTTATTACGTAATGCCTATTTAGTGTTAAAAATGCTACAAAATACTAATAAATAGCAGTGGTCTAGAGGTTCAGCGTACATCTTTCAAATCTTACAAGTGCAAGGCTGTGGTTCAAATCCCGTTCCGGGCAGCTATTTTTTTATCACATATATTCTGGAGCCGTATATTTATCGATGTTACCTGTACGGAGGCTAAATAAAAATGTGAAATTTTACGTATCGATTTCTCCTTATATACCGACTTTTGGGGTGTTCGTCGATTTGAAACTACTTCACACGTGACTCATTCATATTCATGAGTTATTACCAGTTAAAATAGGGACTGTACAGCTTTAAGGCGGGAAACGTTTAATGAATATCTTTCACTCCGTTTTGTCGTGCCCTTTGCGGTTTACCCCTTCATACGCTGACGTCAGACAAGTCATCGAGTACATACGTACGGTATCCGCATGGGACCAGATACAATGTCTATAACCTTTTCTTTTGAGAATGTCATTTACTTTGTATATAAAATATAGATCTCTACAAAAGCTTGACGACAACGAAAACTTATTCGTGGTAATTTAATTCAACTCTTCACACTTCACATTTCACACTTCAAATTTCAGAATTCAGAGTTCAGAGTTCAGACTTGAGAGTTCAGACTTCAAAATTCACACTTCACACTTCAAAGTTCATACTTCAGTGTTCATATTTCAGACTTCACAGTTCAGACTTTAGAGTTCAAACGTCACAGTTCATAGTTCATAGTTCAGAGTTCAGAGTTCAGAGTTCAGAGATCAGACTTCAGACTTCAAAGTTCAGACTTAAAAGTTCAGACTTCAGAGTTCACACTTCAGACTTCAGAGTTCAAACTTCAACATTTAAATAATTACAACACGAATAAGTTATAGTTGTCGTCAAGCTATAATATTGTTATAATGAGTATATAACGTACTCCCTGACTAAATCTATACATTTGTTTGATGCTACAAAATGATATTCTTCCGACAGAAAAAAAAGTAACACACTGAATACTTTAGTTTTTTTAAAACTAATTCTATAATGTACGAATCAGTGTACACAAAAACACTTGTTTAAGCAAACAAATAACTAATATGATGTCTTTACAAAATAGGTTATTTCTCATCTAATATAGTATTCATCAATGTACCATTGGATTATATGTCTTAAATGTATGTCTTCCCTACCATGTGGATAATTTTCTGTAGAAAGAAACGATTTTTATGAATTATAGATAATATTTCAGCAGAACGTGTAAACAAATACACGGCCCGTCGTAAAGAAAAAATCCATTGATAGTGAGTTGTTAAAAAGCTTATTTCTCATTTATCATAGCATTTGTCGAAATACGGTTTGCATTGTTCGTTATGTGCATTTTTTTATGATATGGTGTGAATTTCTTTAGCAAGAAAATGTTTTTCATAAGTTATAGATAGTGTTTCATTAAAACGTGTGATTACCACGCCAACGCCACATTAAATTCACAAGCGTGGACTATCAGTAGGGCGTGTGTTACCACGCGACACCGGTCCGTTCCGGTGTTTCATCTCTGTTACGGTCCGTTTCGGTCCGTTAGGGTGAATCGTACCACCGGTTTAGTAGTATATTGTTTCGGTTATGGAAATCAGGGAGTACGTTAACGTACTCCCTGTGGAAATTAAGTAATAATTACATTTTAAAAAGTAGTTTATATGTGCATGATAAGATTATATAAAACAAGTTTAAAATAATTATTAAGGATTGTTATTTTGTCATTTTGCAACTGTAGAATTGTATATTGTTGTGATAAAATATTGAAGAAGTTTTTAATTTAACCCCGTAACTACAATGTCTCATTCTGTAACAAGGAATTTGATTGGACGAGACTTTTGACCCTGTTCATTAACAATGCAGGTGCACCCATATTTATAGGTGCACCTGTAAAAGTGTAGGTGCACATATATATTTTACGGGTGCACCTACAATTTTATGGGTGCACCTATAATTTTACAGGTGCACCCATAAAAAGTATAGGTGCACCTATACTTTTTATAGGTGCACCTACACTTTTTTATAGGTGCACCTACATCTGTAGTTTTGACCCCGATCGTACACCATATGTCTGGGAGGCAAGAACTGCTCTTGGTTACATGTATGTCAACCGCAGAATTTGACTACACCTGTGGGCCCCCATCCTTCCTCACGGTCATATACCGGTATTCAGGAAGAGCATGGGAGTCAAGTCACTCATAACATGTCATGCCCCACTGGAGATCACACTTTATGGAGCCGGACTGATCCCAGCCGACTCATGTACTCATTGCTGTTGGAGCTGACCCTCTTTCGGACTTGCGGAAAACATTTAAAACTGTTTTACCCCTTTGTAATAATTGCAAATGTTTGGGAAAAGTGCCAGTTGTTACCACCCTTTTGGGAAACAATAAAACATACGCAATTTTATATTGTTATCTATTGTAGTTTTTAAAATACCACATTTTCCCATTCATCAAAGCTCATCACCACCTTAAATGTAACTTCGCCAAAAAATAAAATAAAAAAATAAAATAAAATACCTACCTACCTACCTACCCTATTTTTTTTCAGCAATGTTACAGTAAACACAGGTATACTTTTATTTGGCCTTAACAAGGTGTTTAGACACCACGGGTACGCGTCGATAATAACACCAATTAACAAGGTGTTTAGACACCACGGGTGATCGGACCAGATCGATTGACAGATTAGTTACCTTCATGCATCACTCATTAATATGCATTAGTTGTTTTAATACTCGGGTACACTTTGATTGGATAATAACGATGTTGCGTCAATAACAATACATTATCTATAAGTTATAGATGCTTCAGGAACGATACAATCGTAGCAATTAGGGGCTTAAAAAGATCTGACCCTAAGCAATTTTGGAAAGTGATAAATTCAAAGGTCAAGAAAACAAGCGTCTCAGCGCCGATTGACGACTTACATACATATTTTAAAGACTCAAACAGAAGAGTGGATCCTCCAGTCACTTTGACTCCAATGGAATGTAGAGAAGATCACCTCTTATCTAGCCAAAATCTTAACGCAAGTAACAATAATGCCAATTATACTGATTTATCTAAACAAACTTACATTGATCCCCAACTTGCATATGACCATAATATAAATTCACCCCAATATCAAGAAGTATCAAGAATGAAGAGATCAATCAGCCTATAACTGAAGATGAACTAAGGTCAGCTGTGCGAGACCTGCGTAATAGCAAATCCTCGGGACTTGATAACATAGTGATTGAACAGTTAAAAGTCACAATACATATAATGTTACCTATATATGTAAAACTGTTTAATTGCATCTTTGATAATGGAATTATTCAAGAAAACTGGACCATTGGCGTTATCAAACCAATTTTTAAAAATAAAGGCGACCCTAAATTGCCAGACAATTATAGACCTATTACACTTCTAAGCTGCTTTGGGAAATTATTTACGTCCATTTTAAATTCAAGACTTAATAAATATGCAGAAAAATATAACATTATTAAATCATCGCAGGCAGGATTTAGGAAACATCACTCCACGATAGATAACTTATTTATTATAAACTGTCTTCTAGATATTGTTAAATCAAGTAAGAAAAAAATGTATTGCTGTTTTATTGACTTTAAGCAGGCATTTGACACAGTATGGAGAGACGGTTTATGGATAAAACTTTTAAATGAAGGAATCAATGGAATTTTTTTAATCTCATTCGTAACATGTATGCTGAAATAAAATCCAAAGTAATGACCAGTGAAGGTAGCACTGAATTCTTTGAATGTAATAATGGAGTTCGTCAAGGCGAAAACTTATCGCGAAAACTTATCCCCTTTTCTATTTTCCATATTTTTAAACGATCTTGAGGCATATCTGAGCGCTAAAGTAAATGGGATTAGTTGTAAGGCCAGAAACGATGATTTTTATATATATTTGCAACTGTTTGTACTTCTTTATGCTGATGATACTGTGCTGTTTAGTGGTGATGAAAATGATTTACAAAACGCCCTAAATGCTTTTGACACATATTGTACTAAATGGAACCTAACGGTTAATATTTTGAAAACTAAAGTAGTTATTTTCAGTCAAGGAAAACCTAAAAAGAATGTCAAGTTTATTTTTCAGAATAAAGAAATAGAAATTGTCAAGGAATATAAATATCTAGGATTGTTTTTAGCCCGGAGTGGGGCATATACAGCTGCAAAAAAACATATTGCAGAACAAGGAAATAAAGCTCTATTTGTACTTCTAAAGCGAATAAGATTTCTAAATTTGCCTGTTGATATGCAAATAGAGCTATTTGATAAAATGGTAAAACCAGCCTTACTATATGGATCCGAATTATGGGGTTTTAGTAATCTTGATATTATTGAACGAGTACAACTTAAATTCTATAAATATGCATTCAGTTTAAAAAGTTCAATACCCTCCTCAATGATATATGGAGAACTAGGTGTAATGCCTCTACATGTCGAGATCCAAACTCGAACTGTTTCTTTCTGGACAAAATTAATTGAAAATAATGAAAATGAAAAATTGTCCACTTTGTTATACTCGGTCATGTTTGTACTTTATGATACTAAACAAATACAGTCCACGTGGATTGATAATGTTAAACACTTAATTTGCTCGTCAGGTTATTCAGGTGTCTGGAACTCGCAAACATTTATAAATGCTAAATGACTGGTTAAGTCATTAAATCAAAAATTCAGACGTTTTTATACAAAAATGGCTATCAACCGTTAATATATCATCATCTAGCAGTATCTATAGAATCTTTAAATATTGTTTTCAAAAAAGCAATTACTTATCTATTCTTCCTACATATTTTTCCAGGCAAGTTTTGAAATTTCGCACAAGAAATCATAGACTACCTATCGAAACAGGTAGATGGCATAGTAAACCCCTCAACGAAAGACTCTGTATGCTATGTGATTCTCAAGAAGTAGGATTTGAATACCATTATCTGCTTGTTTGTAAACACTTTAAAGAAGAAAGAAAAACACATATACATTCATACTATTTTAAACGGCCAAATATAATTAAATTCGAGGAAGTGATGAATACAAATAATGAACAAAAACTTAAGAAGTTAAGTGTGTTTATAGATATTGTCTTGAAAAGTGTAAAAATCTAGATATAATACGACGGTGTTGAAGTTACAAATTATGCCAAGAGTAACCATAATATTATACGTTTGTCGCTGAAGTACAAATACCTGGTATTTGTTAGCTATTGATGTAAACTTTTATAATTATGTATATGCTGAATGATTGAATTATTATGTTACACTATAGCTCTTTTCTCGTTGTCTGATATGTAAACTAACATATTATTATTTTAACAATAACAACAATGTAGAAGATATACTTACCAACAAAGTAATCCAACTAATAAGTATCTAGGTATCCATATGTGTCAATGATCGTTATTTCAATTTAAATGAAATATGTTAAATTGCCCATTCCAGTTTCATTTATCCAAAGATGTTCTGAATTACCCACTTAATCCGGTTATGAATAATTCAACTTTGTGATGACCTATCAAATAGACATTGTCAGTGTGTGCAAGTAATTGAAAAGGTCACTCCATGCTGCATGCTTTCTTTATGATATTTATGTATACTCGACACATGACTATGGATAATTGAAACTGGCATACACGAGGCAAAACGGAATGCTCCAAATGAATATTGTAAAGATGTATGATTTATTTATAGTTTACGATTTCGTGTAATTCAAATGAATATTGTAGGAGTTATTTGTATGTGTTCGCATGGTCAGTACATATTGTTTGTTCGACGTCTATTTACAACAAAATCTGTAAATCATAATTTCAAAATAACGCACGATAAATGTACCTATTTCAAGGGATAAACTTAATCTGAAAGTTGTTCTCCCACTTTATAGGCACTATATAACGGTGCTCAAATTTAGATAATATACAACTGAGTGTTAACTTAGTTGGTAGTAATATATTTTTTTTATATGGTTGATAAGTTGATAAGTGGTAGGTAGTTGGTAGTTGGCAGTTGGTTATTCGAATAACCAACTACCAACCAGTTGCCAGTTGGGGATTCGTTTGTATTATTATAATAACAAGGGAATTTGTATGTCTTACTCAAGATTATATGTTAATACAAATAATCAACAACAAAAGGGAAAATTTTAATGTAAAATCTGAATCCCCAACTGGCAACTGGTAGCCAGTTGGTTATTCGTTGCGAATAACCAACTCAACTGGACATTTTGAACCGTCGACTGGCGAGAAAAAAACACGATAAATTGATGAACAAAAATGACAAAGATGTGATTTTAATCAATATTAAAAGATTATTCACTGCATTTATTTATAAAAAATAATAACTTATACAACAAAAAAGATGCATTATATCTAGACAGATAGAAACTCAATATGTGGATTCGTCGAATACAAGATGGTTGCTGGCCGGAATCGTATCTAGACTGGTTCTCCAAGAACCATACCCCACCTGACATCAATGACTTTGCTGATTTAACGCCAGAATAAGGCGACGTCGACGTAACGTCATGACGTTATAAGTCACATGTCATGCAAGATTATAAGTATCCATCATGAATATCCATGTGAGATAGGTAAATCTCACCCGAGGGTCAGAATTGTAACCAGGGACGAGGCTCTGGACGAGGCTCTGCCGAGTTCCTGGTTGCAATTCTGATCCCGAGGGTCATGACGTCATAAGTCACATGTCATGTAAGATTATAAGTATCCATCATGAATATCCATGTGAGATAGGTAAATCTCACCTGAGGGTCAGAATTGTAACTAGGGACGAGGCTCTGTGAGATAACTCTTTCTTGCATACCGGACAAGGAAATCCGTCATTTTACCGGGGCTAGATATTTCCATCTCACCCTAGGGTCGAGATAAAATTCACGCGCAACAATAATGACGTCAATAATGTGAACAGATGCATGACGTCATTGTGCTAAAAAAACATTAAAATGTTGGTTATTGGTGACGTCGATGCACAACATGTCATTGATATGCAAGAAAAAGAATCCAACATGAGATTATCCATGTGAGATAGGTAAATCTCACCCTCGGGATCAGAATTGCAACCAGGAACTCGGAAGAGCCTCGTCCCTAGTTACAATTCTGACCCTTGGGTGAGATTTACATATCTCACATGGATACTCATGATGGATACTTATAATCTTACATGACATGTGACTTATGACGTCATGACGTTACGTTGACGTCGCCTTATTCTGGCGTTAAATCAGCAAAGTCATTGATGTTATGCCGTTAATAAACACATTATGGGAGAAAAATAATCCATCATGAGTGATCCATGTGAGATAGGGAAATCTCACCCTCGGGAACAGAATTGCAACATTCTGACCCTCGGGTGAGATTTACCTATCTCACACGGATACTCATGATGGATACTTATAATCTCACATGAGGAAAATGCCTATCTCACATGAGCAGAAATGGGAGAAAAGTGTAATCCCATTTTCTATTTATTATAAATATGCTGCATAGTCTCATCAACATGAATGCTTATTTGAGAGAGGAGTTCGAAGGAAAAGTATAGGTGCCGCTTGTATCTTTTCAGAAAGAAAGTTTCCGATCTAATTATTAAAACACAGGTCTGTGTTTTACGGCTTCTTCTACTCCATGGTTACCTTAACGCGAAGAACAACGCTCTGTTCTATCACCCAGAAAATATGGCATATAATGACATGGACAACATTATTTTTTACTCCCAAAATTCCGTGAAGCCTTGCGTTTTTGCACCGTATACAATGAACAAAATAAAACAAGACATATATTGATGGCCCAGTCCGAATCGGAACCCGGAGATCCAGTGTTCGAGCCTCATTGGTAACACTGGGTGACTTGGGTGTGTCCTTAGGCAAGACACACCGCTAGCATCGTCCATCGATAGTGTAGTAGCACTGAGTTACCGTGGTGTGTCCTTCGGCAAGGTACCCCCTTAGCATCGTCCATCGATATTGTGGTAACACTGGCTTACCGCGCTGTGTCCTTCGGCAAGGCACACCCCTTAGCATCGTCCATCGATAGCGTGATACCGCTGGGTTACCTCGGTGTGTCCTTAGGCAAGGCATTCCCCTTAGCATCGCCCATCGATAGCGTGCTAACACTGGTTTACAGGGGTGTGTCCTTAAGCAAGGTACCCCCTTAGCCTCGTCCATCGATAGCGTGGTAACACTGGGTTACCTCGGTGTGTCCTTAGGCAGGACACACCCCTTAGCCTCGTCCATCGATAGCTTGATTACACTGGGTTACCTTGGTGTGATCTGGACGTTCATCGAATTGAAACTACATCACCCGTGAAGTATGTATATGTATGAGTTAGTAGCAGTTTAAATATAGCGTCTGTAGCTTTAAGCCATATAGCGTCTGTAGCTTTAAGCCATATAGCGTCTGTAGCTTTAAGCCATATAGCGTCTGTAGCTTTAAGCCATATAGCGTCTGTAGCTTTAAGCCATATAGCGTCTGTAGCTTTAAGCCATATAGCGTCTGTAGCTTTAAGCCATATAGCGTCTGTAGCTTTAAGCCGGTACTAGGGTGCATGAGAGGTGTTGCTTCTTGCATTAACTCTCATGAACAGACTCAATAAAACCGAGTTTCATGGTTATGTTTGTTGCTTCCTTAGGATCTCATTTATCAGTAATTATTACTAGCTTTCGTTAAGTTAACGGCGGCTGTACAAAGTCACCTCGTGCTACGATACAATAGCTGATCTTTTGGGATCATCGAGCCCAATATAGGTGGCTACCGGCTAAGCCGGCGCTTGTGGGCGTGAGAGATATTGCTTCTTATAGCAGTTATAGTAGTTCTTATAGTAGGCTGGTAAACGCGCAAACCATACATTCATAATTCATTTTACGCATATTCAATTACGATTATTTTAAGAACCTGTGGAAATACAATACTTTTAATCGGCACATATACGTTAATATTTGATCTGAACACATGGATTGAATTTTGATAAACGGTTTTTAGTGTAATTGTGTCGTTATTTGGCTGGTTAGTTTCGTTATGGTTGTTACTTTTAAGGGAGGAGATGATTTTTACTGAGGTCATTACTTTTAACCTTACCACAGTTACCTTAAAATGATTGACGTTTAGCTTATTTAAAACAAAATAATTATGTTGGCAAACATAACACACTTACCATTATTGAATATTTATTGAATAAAACCAAGATTGTGTGACGGAATTCAATAGCGGTTCAAAAAAAAAAGAAGTACCCATTCAGGGGGTTGAACTCGTAACACAAACTAAAATTACACTCGCGGGTCATAATAATCCAACTACGCAATAGTCAAGCTCGCTACCGACTAAGCTAAAAGGGACAGATGCATTAAATAAGCCATACTATATAGACAACCTAATGCGCTAATGGATGTCATGTGTCAGCAACATTTTTAAATAATATGGGTCCCACATTGTTTACAAATAATAAATAAAACTTTTTATTTTTAAATCATGAATGTATTACTACAGACCTATCTGGGTCTATGCTAATGTTTTCATGTATACATTTCACTGAATACAAATCAGGCAGTTATTTGGTGATTCTCATTATCTGCTTACTTTCGGACAATGTCCCTTTAAACGTTGACACTGTTACCTTTAACGGAGATTGAAACTTTAAGCGGAACTGCTACCTTTACAGCAGAACGTGGTCTTAAATCAACAAATCCGCTTTTGATAGCGAGCTCAGCGTAACGCGAGTAGCAAATACTATGGGGAAAAAAACAGTGGTAAAAAAGTCAAAACACAGTTAACTCCCTTGTTAAGGGGGAGGTCATGGCAAACACAGTTAACTCCCATCTCTGTTTGGTATCCGGCCCACCTCTATTCGCGTTGGATCTAGTCCATCCAGTTGGGCGGCTACCAGACTTCATTGTAAATGTGACGTCATTAGTAAACTTTATTAAGCTGAGAATCATGATAACGGTATTTCTACGTAATCTTTAAAAGGTAATGCAGTATCGATAATCTAAAATACAATGTTTAAATGAAAACGCATCGCACTTTAGTGATATAGATTGAAGTTAGGCCAAAGTCGGTGTGTGGGGAAATTTTAACCACTGCAGTGCAGTCTGCTGTTGCCAAGTTTCCAAGTAATGTGCGCGTTTTTATTTAGAACTCAGATGTTGAACGGTGTTTAAAGATTCAGTTTTTATTATTAAGTTCTGAAAAATGGTTTGACATAGGAACAGGGGTGCCCAATAATCTGAGTGGGGTGACAGGGACTGAGGGAGTGATCAGAGTATGTTAAAAGGGGCCTGGGCGGCAGAGTATGTTTTGGCTCCCACTCCACCCCTGCCTCACACACACACAAACAAAAAACAGTGTCCTGAAATTTTACAATCTAGTGGCAAAAAAAATAATTTTAATTAAGAAATAATCTGATCTGAATTGAATTAAATTGGGTTTGAAGGCACACCAACATCTGAAAGGTTATATGGCGCCTAACAGGCATGAACATGCCAGGCTCATCCTCCATGTACATCCAGATAAAATATGGAAAATGGGCCTAGAACCTTCTCACCCTGAACTGCAGAGTTGCAATTCCAAATGTTATTTAACTGAATGCAAGGAGGTTCAAAGTCAAAATGATGTGGATTATTACGGTGCATAGAATTACCGGAATATACCGGAATACACCATAGAATTACCGGAATCGACTTTTTATTTACCGGAATACACCGAAATAGACTTTTTATAATTGATATATTATAAAATATATTGATAGAATACATTAGTTACAGTACTAGAAGACTAAAGATAATATACTAATAATGATATATACTTTATAAAATATGTTGTTTTTTAAATATTTATTAGTGTTTATTTTCAGCGGAAAACAGAGTATATACCGATAGATCCGCAACCTAACCAAGATCAAGTTGTTGCGGTTCATCGGGAAGCTGGACAAGTCATATAGGTGAAAAAGTACATGGTTAGGAGAGGGTGGGTTACAAAGTTCTTTGTCTGTTATAGAATATATAGGGAAATTTCCAGGCTTAGCACCCCACAGTAATTCTCAACAATCAACTGAATATTTACGAACACCGAACAACGTCATGAACGAAATAAAAGACATGGTAACAAAACATAAACCTAAACAAATTTACGATAAAATGAAAAACAAATACGATGAAGTGACTAGACCTACGGGACTACAGCAAATACGTGACAAAATGACAAATTGAAAGACAGACGAGTTACCGGACCAACAAAGAATGTTGCCGACGAAATTGTTATATTAGAAAACATGGTCACTGAAAATCACACATTTGTGAGGTCAGTTATAAGAAATAATGCAAAAACGCTGTGTGTAATAATGTACACAGACGTACAGATAGCAGACTTTATACTGGTCAAACAATATTGGGTGTTGACAAGACGTTTAACCTGTGCGATATGCACGTAACTGTTACTTGTTACAAACAGTTGACAGTGACCCGACAGAGAACACATGAGGCTCCCATTTTTATTGGACCTATATACTTACATGACAATAACTATTTCGAGTCATACTGCCACTTTTTTATCATTTGAAAATGAAATTAATAGATACACCAATGAACAAACTTGTTATTGGTAGCGACGACGAAAGCGCTTTAGTAAAAGTGGTGACAGCTTTCCCTGAAGCAACACATGTTTTATGTACCAGACATTTACGTCAAAACGCAGTGCACCAAAGCACCATAAAAGATGAATAAATGACACCACTAAAAAGATGTGCTAAATTGGTTAGTAAATGATTGGTATAGTTGTAAATAAATAATTTCCATTTATACCACCAAGTCCTATAGTTATACTTCCTCGATGGTACTAACCGGAAACGACATACTTTTTATTTGTTACACTGAAATAAAATATATGTTGGCTGACGTAACAGGGCGCATCGTATTATTACAAAAGTCTATTTCGGTAATTATCCCGTGTAATGTATTCAATATTTAATTCTATATCGACCATTCGCTGGTGCATCCGGTATTTTTCGCTGATTAATGTCACATAAACACATATTCATTAATATATTAATTAAATAACTATACATTTCAGCAGATTTAGATAATAAATAGTGTATAAACAAGCCTATTACGGTAATTATCTGGTGTATTCTGATATTTTTCGCTAATAAAAATATATAACATAGTCTATTGCGGTCATTCTCTGGTCATATTCCGGTATCTTTCGTTGATTAATGTCACAAAAACACATATTCATTAATATATTAATTAAATAACTATACATTTATATTGTATTAAAAAGTCGATTCCGGTAATTCTATGGTATATTCCGGTATATTCCGGTAAATAGGTGTATTCCGGTAATTCTATGCACCCGATTATTACATGTTTATCTAGGTGATCATTTTGATGCTTGATAAATACTTGTCCCTTAAAACATTAGAATGGACCCATCTTAAATTATATTGAATTGGGGTTTTAAGGCGCAGGTTATATGGCGCCTAACAGGAATGAACATGCCCGACTCATCCTCCATGTACATCGAGATAAAATATGGAGAACGGGCCTAGAACCTTCTCACCCTGAACTGCAGAGTTGCTGCAAATTCTATCATAGAAACTCCATTTATGCTGCAGCCACGTTTGTTTTTCTGCCACTGCTCTTTTGATGTGAGCGAGATGGCACCTGAAACAATGCAGGGATCATGATGAAGGCATTTAATGAACACGAACAAAAAATGATAAAATGAACATGAATTTGGGGGGATTCTACCCCTCAGGGATCTGCAGTGGCCCTATTCTTTGCCGATCTGTAGTAGACCCCAATACTGGTATTTCACTATGGGGAAATAAAATACAATAAATACGTACCTGTGTTTTATCGGTGAATAAAATACTGTTAGGAGTTCGGATGGTTGCGTTGTATTTAAATCACGAGTGCATTAGTACGAGTGATTTAATTACTCACATCGGAACGATTCTATTCGATTCTAACACAACTATAACCCCATTGTTTACGCTATTGTGGGGGCACTGTATATTATCTCGGAGGTCAAGGTAATCAGGCTGCTATGTTTACAGGCTTTTCCATTGGGCGCCCCCATATGCAAAGTTCTGCGCGGTTCAGTATGCTTAAATACACTAGTATCACGTGACAAACAATTATTTAAAGTCATTGTTTACGTCATAAAGCTTACGCTGTTCTCAGCTTGTTTAAGAAGCTTATTAATGTTATATGTACTGATGCATATGATCAGATGGGTTTATATCGGGTGTGTGAAATGTTTGGGAGCATGGCAAGTTTGTTGTAATTAACATTTCATTAAAATTACTGTTGAGTTTGTCTTCGTGACGTATACATGTATTTACCAAGTGGTGTCATGTAACGTGACACTTCCAACAGATGAAATATACGCGGGCAATTACTGGAAGAGCTATATTTTATCATAGAATAACATACAGTGGTCTCTCTTCTGAAAGACTGCGCAGGTCGTGTTAGAATTAATGTTAAAATAGAAATAAACGTGATAATCCAGCCAGGAGACAACAGTCAGAAAATACAATTGTACTCTGATGAAAATGAGCAGATACACAAATATCATAAATATACACAACTGAACGCATATCAACTGGAATTATTTTATTGTTTAAAATAAAAATAATAATGCCATAAGAAACAAGACGGGAAAGAATACATACTTCAACAGACATTTTCTAAGTTCAAGGCCTGAAACACAGATTAACATGCACATGTTATACTTCATATTGACTAACCGATTATAACTGATGATTGATCGGTTACATCCAATCAATGGTAATTATCCATTGTAAGTTTCAACCAATTGCCCTTCACTAGTAACTGGCAGATGAATGATATAATTTGGATCGTGATACCTCGTTTTTGCAGCTTATTAGCACAATTTTGAAAACATTATATACGCGTCTAATTTCGAATACTTTTTAGTTTATGGAGCTAATTGCTCAATCTGATATGCCTGAATAGAAAATGGCTATTCTGTAGTCTAAACTGAAAACACTGATGATATTTTATCTTTCTTGCACTATTTATGATTTTATCATTACACACCTCCCAAGGCACTAAATGTATAACAACAGGTAAATAATGTGTATTTAAGTTTTGATTCCCTAATGTTCGGTATTCCTGGGGTTTAATGGCGGTAATGGTTGGCAAATTTACCATAAACGCAAAGTGAATTGAACATTTACCAAGCTATTTAAGGTAAAGTTGCCATTCACAACCACTGTTCAAACCCCAGTATTTACATTTCTATTGCATTGTACCTTACACGAAACGCGTGTATGTGCTGCATTTAAATTCCCAGTGAAATAACACTTTTACGTTTTGGGCAGAGATAAAGGTATAGTCTATTCGTATGATTAACTTGAGAACTTCGTAAGTTGCTATAAAAAAGCATGCACGGTTGGCAATGTCACTGTTACCAAGTACATAAAACGATTAAATTCAATATTTCTATATTTTTTATAGGTTATGAAAAACAAAAGCTAGTTTAAATTTAGCGAGAAGTGTCCCGGACTTCACACACGTTCAAGTAGCCTCTGTCTAAATATTGAATTAAATCCTTAAAAAATCAATTCTTCAATGGATTAATCTAGTTTTTCATTTGCCTGTCTCCAGTACATCCCTCTGCCAGGAAATATTTTCCTTTTTGCAGTGTTAAACAGTAGCTTCTTGAACATATATTTTTAATGGCGTATCAACACATTATCTAAGGTTAATTAGAGCCGCCCCAGACATAGGAAAAGGATATATAGGAATCATATAACCTTCAATATACGGGACTGCCCACTTTATGTCTGTCGCATCTTTGGCCGGGATAGTAAGAGGCTGTGTCTAAAACGTTCTCGTGTCTCACAGCTACAGGTTTGTATCCCACTGTAAGCTTGACTTGTCAAGTGAGAAGTGTCAATAATCATGGACGGCTGGAGGTATTCAGTACTGGTTCTACCCAAGAAAAAAAAAGGATCTGCTTCTACTACAAAACAATAGACCGTCATATATAGCCTAACATGTGCTAAATATGACGTAAATGTAACACAACATTCAAACAGTTTATGTCCACATCAAAAAGACAAAGCTAAGAAATTAAACGCGTTCCCATGGGCACATTGTAACACTCAGTGGTGCAAGTAAGATCTCTAGAGTCAAAGTCTACCATGATGTGTCACAACCGTTTCAGAAATTAAGACGTTTTAGACAAATGCTATCAATAGCGTTTGCTGAATCGGTTACAAAACTGTGTTTTGAAAATATGTGGTTTTTTTGTTGTTGTTTTTAATATATTTTATATTTTTCAGTGCCATTTCTGCCTTAATTAAGCTGCACCCTTAGATGTCCTGAATGTTCAAGTATGTTCAAGAAAAGAATATAGTATGCGTCAGTCTTCCATTGTTTGTGGTTGTTTATGACTGCGTTCTGCTTTAATAGTAGAACTCAGCATTAATAACCTGCAACGGATGGCTTGAACTTGCAACCGAACTAAAAAGGACTGGATGTACATGTACCATTAATGAAACGCAGTTAACTGTGGTTGATGGATACAAAAGTGGGAATAAGTGATGTACCAAACAATCAATTGTGGCCAATGATCAGTTATATAGTAATTGATATTAAGTTATGACATTCCACAAGAGATCATTGCAAACAATGGAATTCTATTATCGCTGAAAACAAAAACAAAACATACAAGCTACTTAGTCAAGAATCAGTCGGATTACCGCCATCTCAAAATACATGTAGTACAAAATAAACTCCTTTTTTATAGACAAGGAAAGTTAATTTTTTTCGCGTACAATGCAGAGACGGGGAAGCGAACCCTAGCTGCATTCGTCTAGTGACATTGGTGAGAAGTGAGTGAGTTCAAGTACGTTACCCAGACATGATTTGATATTGTGTAGCGCATCCATGGTTGAGAGGGTTAAGACGCTGCATTGGAAACCATTTCAACGCTGCGGGTTCGAATCCCACTGGGAGCTCGACTTGTGAGTGTCCATTCCTATGGACGACGGTAAGTATACAGTATGTGTCTTACATCTTCTAACCAGGAATAAGTGAGTGGTCAGCTTCCACCACTAAAAAATGTTGACCATCATACATAGCCTAAAATGTGCTGGAAAATGACGTTACACGCCAAGCAAACAAAAACGATTTAAGTTTTATTTCAATTGCCCTTAAGAAAAATGTTCTTGTCCGGTCCATGTGGTAAGTAGCATACACATCTATGGGTCCTTTATTCAAGGTCAAGCAGTTTTCATGTCCAGTCATACTCCTAAACCACTTCTTCTTTCGAGTAAAGACCTAGGAACTTCATAGATCATAATAATGAGACGCAACTTATTTTCAATAGACCGTGTGTTGCAAGTTAAAGTAATGTTTACATGTTTAAGGTCAGTGTGAATACTGATGTACGTTTGGTGTTCATTCCAATAAACTGTCCAATAATTTCAGATAATGAGATGAAACTGTTACCGTATCATTAATATATTGGGCGTGAACATCACTTAAGTTCAAGGTCAAGCATCTTGCGCAAGACATTTTCCCTTGGCTTTGTCTGTCTGATGGGAATGGTAAATACAAGGTCCAAACTACCAAAGGCTATCCTGTCTGCATGTTAAATAATTATTACAATCTTTCTGACAGTAAGAGTAGGGCAGAGTTTCATGATTAATTTGTATTCTTCGCCTCTCACTGAGGTGGCTGTATTAACATCTGTATCTGTATCTGTAGAATACGTTGAAGTAACCAATACTGGCTTATATTCAACGGGTTTGGATTGCGCATGAAAAAAATACTGGTTCACTGTGGTTTTGTCAATGCTGCTCTAAAGCAATCAATGCTCTTGGACAAGACTGTGTTATCGCCCAATTTGTTCCAGTCGTAGACTGTTCTAACAAAGAAAGAATGTTTATAATTGTCGCTATTTGCTCTGATGGGTTCAAAACCTTTTGTATTTTTCACTACTTGGTTTTCTATTATATTACTAGTGACAAAGTCTTGGTATTGTTTTGCCCTGACGGTTCGCTACTACCATAATGTGCTGATGATTGTTTTCATTTGCATTACAGTGTTTTTTTTAATGAGATGAGCTCGCTATGATGCAGTGCCTTATTCATATTATGTTTTTAAGTATTGAATATCATTATAAATACGATTTTTACTATGCCATTGATGTATGTTTAGTGAAAATATGTTTTTAAAGATAAAAATCGAAAAGGCGAACAGGCATTGCTAAAAAATCCGAAAAAAATCTAAGGGGAAAAACTCTTGCTCGAATTACCGGAAGTGACGTCATTGGGAACACATTATTTTTTGTTTACATTGGGACTGAACGCAAAACAGTATACCTTGTGTGAAAATGTGAGAATTAAGCGATCATGATGCTGAGTCAGAGGAATGCCCGTGATAAAACGGTTACACAATGTGCAACCTTACGATTTTGAGCCAGAATACGTGTCTGAGGACGAAAATACATCGGATTCATCAACTGATGATGAAGTCGAACACGGTGCAGGCTTGTAAAGACTATCGTCTCATGTCATTCGTTACGTCACAGACCTAATAACAATGTCTGTGGTTACGTTCAGTGGTTCATTACACTATTCACTTATCTAACAAAATAGCGTATGTATACACTTACAGCAACAACAAACAAAATACAACTTAAACATCGAAATATGAGTCGACAGTAAGTCACCCCAACACTGCAATATCTTGGTACATACACAATAACCGCGAAATGTAGTATATTCCACAGACCTAATAACAAATTTATTAATATGCCTGTGTATATTCCGAATGAATGGACCTGGTCTAATACCTATACATTAATACGAGCGTCAGATTTTTTGCCGATAAGTAGACATGGAACAAATTTATTATTATCAATAATTGATAAAAAAATGAATAAAAACAATAATAAATGAAGCAGCATATAATTTCGGCGCCCTAATTTCTATAGTATTATATATTTGCCGTAAGTCGCCATCAACACCAAACACTCTAGGAGCGGTGTTTGCAATATGACAGACGGACAGATATTTTTTATTGATTTAAACTTTACAAGTTTATCATCATATACAATATGCAAACATATTCGTGACAGAATAAACAAAACCAACAAACACCAAAAACATAATTTTGCACACTAGTTTCCTATAAATTATATTATTGAAAAAATTGAAATATTAAATAATTGAAATGACACTGAACTTTAACTTACGCAAATTAAATTAAATATTAAATTAAAAAGACAATTTTGTTCTCATTATCACAAAAGCATTAACATCAATAGTTTTCATTTGAGGATAAACCTAGTTTTGATTAAACAATAAATCATTACGAGAATCAAATGCTTTTTTATAAACCAGGATAAATTAAACAACTCTTTCTTATTACGCGTTTTCATTAGCTCTATGAATTTTTAAACACTTGGACGTTTATATTAGTACTTTTTAATGTATTTTCTTCTTATATTATCATATACAGGACAAATCAAAACAAAATGGTATTCATCTTCGATGTCATTAGAATAGCAAATGGTACAATAACGTTGGTTTCTTTCTAATCTGTTCTGTGCGTAGCGCCCAGTTTCAATTCGCAGTAAATGCGACGATAGTCTTAGTTTTGATAAAACAAATTCGCAAACTTATATGGCAAAATATCGAGATATGGTTCAAATTCAAAATTATCTTTAAAATGTAAATACATTGACAAAACTCTATTATTTACAACATCGCTGTTCCACTTTTGAACAAAACAATCGACTAAACGCTGTTTAAAAACAGTATGAAATGTTTTCAAAGGAACACTATTTGGATTATTCCAAACATAGCCAAAACCATAGCCAAAACCATACTCGTTTAGAAGCTTTTTAACATTTCCAGTCCAATTATTAGGCCAATTTTCTATGTTATTGACGGAATTATTGTAAATACTAGAAATTATAATATTTTCAGAGTTACTGTTTTGCACCAATATTTAACGATTCTAACATAGCGCAATATATACAATGGATACCGCCCAAGTTCCCCGTAAATACCCGCATTGCTAGTAGAAGTCTTAACATTTAAAATATATTTACAAACTTTAAGTGAATCTTTTCAATTTCTTTCGACTTAGAAAACCCCCAGACTTCACAACCATAATTCAAAATGGATCCAACAAAGGAGTCGAATAATTGACACATTGTCTTCGGTTTAAAATTAAACTTCTTAGTATTAGCAATTAATATATGTAAAGCCTTTACATCCTTCCCTGCTAAACTTGCTTGATTTAAAACAAATGTTCCGGTATAATTAAAAATTACTCCCAGATAATTAAAATCGTTAACTATTTCTAAGAAGTTGTCGTTATATGTCCATGTCTCATTTTGTCTTAATTGGCCCCTTTTCCTAAAAAACATAATTTTGGTTTTGACGGAATTTACTTCTAATCCCAATCTACCTCAGGTGATTTTCCTACTAAAACCACATCATCTGCAAAAAGTAGAAGAATAAGAGATATATCGTCGATAGTAAGACCTGAACTAATATCATTTTGTAAAAATAACTCTAAATCTTCAAACGAAAAGGGAGAAAATTATTGGGGAAATTATCTCCCCTTGCCTTAGACCGATTGAACATTCGAAAAAATCCGAAGAACTATTGCAACTTTTAACACAAGATTTTACTTTAGAGTACATGTCTCTTATTATTCTAAGTAGCTTTCCATTTATGCCTATTTTATAAAGTTTTAGCCATAAGGCATTCCTATAAACGCTATCAAAAGCTTTTTTCAAATCAACAAATGCACAATACAATCGACCTTACTCATTTAATATCTTGTGAATAACAGATTGTAATACAAAAATTGCATCGATAGTTGAACGACCCGACCTAAAACCAAATTGGGCGTCAGATATAATATTATTATCTTAACACCATTTACTTATCCTTTTATTTAAAATACCGGTAAAGATTTTGGACAAACAACTGACAATAGTTATTCCTATATAATTATTTACGTCGTCAGGGTCGTTCTTCTTAAACAAAGGTATAATAATTCCCTCGGTCCATTTTTCTGGAAAATATCCCGAGTTTAGTACAGCATTAAATAAATCAACAAGATGAGAGGAAATGATATCTACTGATTCGAGGAAATATTCATTCATGACAAAGTCTCCAGAAATTGACGAACAACAGATTCTACCTCAGCAATTGTTATAATTTTATCCAATTCTTCAAACTTACAACTGTTTTCATTAAAATCATGCTGCTGGCAGAAAGATTCTGCTTCATCATTTTCGACTTGAAAAATCTCCGTTGACAACTGAGAAAAATAATTATAAAATCTCTCAAGACTTATGTTTTCACTCTTCGATTTATTTTTTCGTAAAAATAATTCCAAAAATCTTTAGGCTTCTTATGCCTTAAATTCTCAATCTCACTCATCTTTTTATTTTCATACGCACGTCTTTTTATCTTTATAAGCATTTTATAGGACTTCTTTTTAATATGCAATTCAACTCTATTTAGCATCGATTTACACTTATTATATTGATTTAATGACCTGTCATAAATTTTTTTAGCAGTAAAACACTCATTATCGGCACTATTTGCAAAACGCACCCGATCATTATATATATATATATTGGAGAACAGAATATGACACGCTCTCTAGTCTCCACGTGCCCCCAAATATCAATACAGACTAATCAGATATTGCGGTGCACTATTGAAGTACAGCCTAATTAGGGTACATACGTCGGTATATCACAAAAGCACGCACCATTTAGGGAAACCTAGTTTTATGATATATTTCCTGCTTATTGGGGCAGATATGGTGTAGGATCGGGGTCATAACTACTGATGTAGGTGCACCTGTAAAAAAGTGTAGGTGCACCTATATATTGTATGGGTGCACCTGTAAAAATGTTGTAAAATTGTAGGTCCAACCATAAAATATATAGGTGCACCCACACTTTTTATAGGTGCACCTACACTTTTTATAGGTGCACCTCCAATTTTACAGGTGCACCTACACTTTCTTTTTGACCCCCCATAATTAGACGTACGCACAAAAGTATCGGTGCACCTATACTTTTCCATTTGAAATGACCAATCAAATTGCCGCTTACAAAATGGATATGATCATTTTCCTCATTTAAATAAGTTTAGTTGCTGTATGTCGTCTTGACTAGTTATATTTCAATATGTCGATAAGAAATTTGACGACTTAATCAAATTTATTACGTCATTTGGTCATCAATATTGTACACTTATTGACATTAAACACGACAAATTGAAAAAATATTACCCCAAATCACCCCGCCCGCCCCACCCACCCCGGGCCCCAGGGCAGACGTTCGCATTACGTTGACGCCGCTTATCTTTAAGACCCCCAAGGTCGAACCTTGGCTTACGGGGTGCCTTGGGGTCTTCATTTTAATCTTCTTAATCTGCCTTCAGTGGCCCCAACCTTTGATGATTCTATCGAAATATATTTGATTTGAAATGCATAATATATCGTTTTTATATTTTTGAAGGGTTTACATATGTGTTTAAGACGTAAAACTATCCATTAGTACGAACGCAGCTCCTGGCCGAAACATAAGATCCGCCTTCTTTTTGACGTCATAATTTGTTCATCCCAAAACCCGCGCCATAGTTCAGTTATACGTTCACTGTTTAACGTGCTAAATTAGAGTAGATTATTAGCCGGAATAATTGCATTATCTTAAATTGTTCATGCTTATGGTGGAGCGGGTTGTTGGAATATGGCCCGTGTCATCGAATTCTAAGATCGCTTTCATTACAATAACAAGGATAAGAAAACAGAAGAGACAAGACGAGATAGTGTTATAGCACACGCATGTACATATATATAACACTTCTCTCTCTTTATATATATATCCGTTGAAATGAAAGCATGTAGTTTAGACGTAGCGCATTCTAAATTGGTAAAGTGGTGGAGGGCCTATAATCCTTAAATAACACACCATTACATTTGGTTTAATTTGTCAAATGGATACAACGTATCTGCAACATGCGTATTTACATGCGAGAATGTAGAAGCAAGAAGATTTCAAGTCAAAATGATATTGGGTTAATCAAACCGGCGTGATTCTTTTGATGATTCATCCCATTTCAAGAGTCCATGCGTCTCTTTAAATAATGTATTATAGGCTAGGCGATAAATAATAAAGGGACACACGGCTATCTTGATTGAAAACAAAACTCACGGCGTTACGATATTTTTTCTACATAACTTTCATTTGTTCATCATTAATAGTAATTATACGAATAGTATAAAGAAAATTATTTTTGCATATTAGTAACTGTTGATAATATTGCACCAATAATATTATTATGTTAACGTATGGTAGGATAAGATAAAAAAAATGAAAACTCAAAACTATAATATTTATTATTTTAATTACATGTATATGCTGGAATAATAATCGTCATATAAAGCCCTGGTATATGCAAGCAGCGTTAAAATTATACTGGATAAATAAATTGAGACGCTAATTTCAATGCTTGATAAATATTTCAAGATTTCCGTATTTCAAGATTTCCGTGTGTTTCTTTAATATAATTCTATAAACATCTAACCGGGCGATATACCAGTTTGACACGTCCAAAAGCTTGACGTGTCAAAGGAATGTGTTGCGTCATAATTGTTTGCACATATATGGAATTGAGGCAAGTATCTTCCTTCAAAGATCGCGATAAGTGTCATTGATCGATAGTGCGCGTGGCTTGAGTAGACCCTGTATTTGTGCCTACAAATTGGGCATAGACTATGTACACGATTAAACAGTAATATAAACATAAATCATTGGTCTACACTGGTGTTTTTTATATAACAGCGATGCACGCGCTTTCGACGACTAGGGGGACCCAGTTTGTTAAAAAACTTGAAAAGATACAGTTGTAATATATACTGGCTATAATTTTAAAATGGACACGTTTACCGAATTTCTTTTAATGGTTCTAGCTTTATATCACAGATATATTAATAGTTATTAGGTCTGTGTTTATTGATTAATTAATTATAAACTATTACCTCTCAGTACTGTGAATCAGCTTAAGGTTCGCATTTAATTTTAAACAATTTAGTATAATCTTTGGAAGCTTTAATATACCCCAGATGATGTCATCATTCAATAATGTCGTTTTAACGTAATATTATAGGTTATTGAATTTGTATGGCTAAATATTACTTGGAACGAGTTGTTTTGGAAAAGGACGACGAGCTTGCGAGTCGTCCTGTGCCAAAACAACGAGTAATATTTAGCCATACAAATTCAATAACCTTTTTATTGTATACTTTCATATTGTTTGCGATCAATGTTAATTGTATGACTATTACTTTTCATTGTATTTGTGTTATTTGTATAGCTTTTGATGGAATTCTTGACTTGTCATTCAGTTTCATTTTGTGTGGATGATTATTTTGCGCGAAAACGACGTCGACGTCGACGTCGGATGACGTCATTAAAAACAACAAGCGATTTTCTAAAGTTTGTTTACCATTCGAAAGCGTTAAAAACAGTGGGTGAGTGACCATTTCAATTATTTTATCAATTTCTGCTATAAAAGGTTGTCATAAAAAACACGTATTTTTTTGTTGACACTAAACGTTATAGGAAGGATTCCGTTATTTTATTTGAAATTAGTTCCTTATTTCGATTTCGCGGCTCTTAGCAAGCACGAGAAAAAGTTCCCGTGCAATATCAATGTGTGCAATATCGTAGAATATTGCACACTTAGCTCAATGCAAACTAAACGGGACAATATGAAGGTATACAATAAATAGTATTAAGACATCTTAAGATAACGACTTGGTCGCTGTATATATTCTGTTTAGATAATGAAAACAATATTCTTTGTCAATGATAATTAAGGTGTAATAACAAAAGGATTTATGGATATAGATTAAAACGGCATGACAATATACAAAGGTAGTTGTTGACATGTACACGTCGACATATATCTTTCTTTTACGGAAGATGTAATAAATTGAATGACCATAACCGTTTTTCTCTCGCCCACGATAGTGGGTAGCGAGACAAAGCAGTCACTTGATTTTTATGAAACTTTGTCAAATGCTTTGTTGGGTCATCACGCCAAAATTACCAAGGTCTAGTCATATTTCGCGTTATTTTCCCAAACCTTAGCCTTGGTTAGGTAACTTAACCTTGATTAGGTAACTTAACCTCAGTTAATTGTATACATGTGATTACCTCATTTTCTTTATTTGATACTTGGTCATATGTATTGTTGGCATTGGTGAACATCTTCTCCTCTGAGGACACAAGGTATAGAGCTCTCATATATTGCATGTAGTATAAGAAGTAAAGCTATAGGTCTAATATTGTGCATGTACCATAAGTATATGATCCTCTATCAAGTTCGTTCAAATCGTGACCATGGGGTCAAATTTGGCACTACCGCAGAGGTCACATGTTTTACACAAACTTGTATAGGGAAAAACCTTAAAAGAGTTAACGTTCTTCTCTGAACACTTACTGAGCATAAAGAGAGGGATACATCCATCCAACCAGTATCGGCCCAGGGTCCGTCCCCACTGGGGACATGTAGCACAAAGGTCTTAACTTGGAAAACGTTGAGCTCCCCACCATATAACCATATATATGTTATAAGCAATGTGAGAATATGGACGATTCCGGAACTGCTCTGCGCAAAGTAAGAATTCTTAAAATGCTCGACGATTCCGGAATTGTGCAGGACTATTCCGGAATTGCGCAAGGGGTTAATCGATATAAAACATGCACCATTTTGGCGGCGCAATTTGAGAATGTTTTGCGCAAATTACGAATTTGTGTTGGGATTTGAAAAGGAATATAGTGTTTGAAACCTATTTATTTCTATTTAATTGTTTCATCCGTCTTTTACAAAAGATAAAATGTATAAAACAAAATCATAGTTTGGTTTGGTAAATAATTAACATGAACTTAATTATTGAGAAAACAAGCTAAAGCCCTCCAACAATAAAGCGCGGATTTATATTACTGAAATAAGGAGATACATTATGGCTAAGAAAATATAAACAAGTGTTGCACAGTGGTGCTAACGTCGGATTTCGAATTCACCATTTTAACTGTTTAAAAGCTTTCCGGCAATTCGTTTTCGAGAAATGAGGAAAAACAAAAACTTTAACCAAAAACGTTTACCAAAACTCCAAAACGCGTAGACGGACATAAGGACGGACAGAAGATAGACGAAAATCGCCAAAAAAAAAAGCCTGGATTTGCTACGTAATCCGGCTAAAGATAAAAAACAAAACGCGGCACAGACAATAATATTTCTAATAACGGCTCAAATTGGGCATTCCATATATATTTTAGAGATATTCCTATGATCTCTTTATACAAACATGGGACCCTTGTTTGTTGCCATATACCTTCGTATATACTGGCATCTACAAATGCATTCAAATATTGAACATCTGTCAAATAACAGACAGACAGACAGACAGACAGACTTTTTATTCAGACTTGTACAAAGTACATCGTCTACAATACATACATATTAGCATATATGATGTCAACGTATATATACAAGTAAATGATGAAATATATACAAATGGTATAATTAATCATTTCATTATTATTGTTATTATTATTATTATGTAGTATAGTAAATAAGAGTAGGAGGTTGAACTAAGTAACTACCTTTCAATAGTTAATAAAGCGTTTCTTAATACAATTGATTCTTTAACATATAACAGAAGTTTTATTATTTTTTGTCATGTGATTTCAATGGTGAAATATATACAAATGGTATAATTTATCATTTCATTATTATTATTATTATTATGTAGTATAGTAAATAAGAGTAGGAGGTTGAACTAAATAACTACCTTTCAATAGTTAATAATGCGTTTCTTAATATAATTGATTCTTTAACATATAACGAAAGTTTTATTATTTCTATCTTGTCATGTGATTTCAGTAACTCCAAATATTTGAAAACAGAAGGACGTTTGTAATAACAACGTTTTAAGTATTTCTTTCTAATATCAATATAACAAGGACAAATACATACAAAATGAAATTCATCTTCTATATCTAAACTATTACAAATTAGGCAATATCTTTCTTCACGAACAAACACGCCATTTACTCAATGCATGCGTCAGGTGTTAAAGCTACAACTACTACTAATTGCATTTGCCTGTTTTAATCATATTTATTATAGCATTATACTGATACATGTAAGATATACACATATATTAAATGTCAAATTGTCTTATTGTTCAGAACATCTGTCGTCTGCCAAATGTACTTAATCAATCGTTTGAGAATAAATTACCAGTTTATGGTATTGCTATTAATGATATTTGAATATTTAATAATTCTTAATAAATAGTGGATATTAATATACATTTTATAGACGACGAGGAGATAAACACATGTTGCATCATGCGTATACTTGCAATTTAAACATACGTTATTGCTTTTATTTTACATACAAGCAAAATGTTTGAGCCACAAGTTCTTCCAGCATTATTAACGAAGGCCTTTGCCGTCAGTATTACAATTAACCAATAGAACCAAAATATCCTTAATGTGTGCTCATTCCTACCGTGCGCACGGACGATTCCGGAATTGAACCGCGCATTTTGAGAATTCCGATAATGCCGCGCGTTTTAAAAATTCTTACTTTTCGCAGAGCAATTTTGAATTGACCATCTTCTCATATACACTCACTGGGCATGAACAGACGGATACAACCATCCCACCAGCATTGGCCCCGGGGTTCATCCCCATCCCTTCTGACATAGTACACCATTGAGATCCCCACCATATACACCTTAACGCGGGTGCTGTAATGTGTGATATTGCACCATCGACTGCTAAAATACAGGTTACGTATTCGTACATTGTATAGAGTGGATAATAGGTGTAAAAATCTGATCACTGTCAATTTTGCCGAAAATGTAATTTTATCACGTGACCGTGTCTGATCGATATTCCTACGCCATAGGGCTGGCGTTCCTACTGCTAATCTAGCAAGTATTGAATTGAATTGGATTTTATAGTCGCACCAACAGCTTAGGTCATATGGCGACTTTCCAGCTTCCACTGGTGGAGGAAGACCCCAGGTGCCCCTCCGGGCAATTTTCGTGCACGGGCGGGCACCTGGGTAGAACCACCGACGTTCCGCAAGCCAGCTGGAATCTAGGAAGTAAATAGACGACAGTTATGCTTAAAGGGACACACGGCAATCGTATTTTTATCAAACATCAATATTGGCTTCTCCTTTTATTGATGAAGTAACATTTTTGACTTTAAACCGGCTTGCATATCATTAAATAAAAATTAGAATTTTTACTTTTCTTAGCTATTTTACCAAATGTTGAAATATATTATTGGTGCAATATTATCAAAATACAGTAATATGCAAAAACAATTTGGTTTATACTATTCTTATAATTATTATTAATGATTGAACTAATGCATGTTGTGTATAAAAACTAACTTTTTGAAAAATCAAGATTGCCATGAAATGCTTTAATTATAACAGTATTGAATAGGCAGACGTTATATGATATATATCGGAGTAGATCGTTCGTTGATAACACTTGAATCACTGGGTTTACAATGAAACGGATGCATACGTATGCAGGTATAAGTAACATTGTATAGTAGACTGTCTTCGGAAAAATAAAAGCTATGAAGCGGAGCATTGTGTGTGTTGTAAAATTCTAAATTGGTTATTAATTAAATAACATATATACTTCCGGTGACGGAATCATATATACATCCATGCGGATACGTAGCATTGCCTTGGTTTTCCCGTGGAAAGCAAACTATATATATATATCCCGAGCGTAGGTGAGTACTTCTAATTTTTATTTCCCTAATACACGGCTGGTAATCAGTGGAGCTACCTCCATTTGGTGGTGTATGCAGAAGTGCTCCATAGCCACTTCCGAGGTAGTTACAAAGACAAAAATAAAGGCAAACAAGGTTGATATACTTGCTATTTCTTCGTTTATTCTTTTTATTTGCCTTGATATGAAAAATCCGGGAATTATGTTTAAATTCACACACGGCGGAAATAAAATCTCGAATGATGCCTAATTTGACGCGAGGGATTTTAGCCCTTTCGAACTTTGCAGTTGTTTCTCAACCTGATCGTCGGCACGGACGTTTTTACCCATTTACGTTACATGTCGACGTAACACATCAAATATCAACCTGTAGGTGTCCGTATATTGTCTGTTGACAAGATATTAACATGGAGAACGTTCAGGGTGAGCAATACGCGATTTCTTAAAAGAGATAGTTCCAATGCCACAGAGATAGTTCCAATGCCACAGAGATAGTTCCAGTGCTTTGTAGATAACAATAATAAGGACGTCATTGTTTGACCACTGTGTATTTGTTGTTTTACCACTGTGTATTTGTTGTTTTACCACTGTGTATTTGTTGTTTTAAACACAATTTACATACCAACATCATTGGTGCATCAACTATGTACTGGTTTCGATTATGACGTCATCACATTCATGCAAATATGTCTGTTGTTGACAGATTTTAGCCGGATTAGCAAATCTATCTGTCTGTATGTATGTATGTTCGTCTACGCGTTTTGACATTTTTGTTGAAGTTTTTGGTTAATTTATATTTTCCTCATTTCCCAAAAAATCGTTCCCAAAGCTTTTAAACTTGGCACACATGTTACTTATTATTACAAACTGGTATATGACAAGATCTGTATTTTGTCTGAATAATCTCTTTTTTTTTAATTAGATTTTTCAGTTAAAATGTTGAATGTACAGGCATATTCCAAACAACATTTGACCAAAACCGTTTACACTTGGCATACGTATTTATCATCATTACACAACCATATGTGACAAGCACCATAACTCTTTTATGCATTTTACCAGAATTATTTTTCATTTATTAAATTCATTTTTACTGAAAATCTAATAAATGAGAAAAGAAATTTTAAGTATAAAAGGGCGGATAATTTTGGTAAAATTCAATAGGGTATGAATGATTTTGGTACGTAAATAGTGTTTTAAACAAGAATGTCATGCGCAGGTATAAAAATTGACATCCTGAAGTTGTTATTGGTGCTACATGTATCTCCAGAGCAATGGAACTATCTCTCTGACATTGGAGCTGTCTTTTTTAGGAAATCCCGTATTTCTCCCCGTAAAACGTTCTCCGTGTTATTATTTTGTCAACAGGCAATATACGGACACCTACTGGTTGACATTTGATGTGTTCATGTCAGTATGTAGCGTAAATAAGCAAAGAAATGGGGAAATGGTAGGTGGCGATGATCAGGTTGAGAAAAACAGCAAAGTTCGAAAGGGCTAAAAGTCCCTGACGTCAAATTAGACATCTTTCGAGAAGGTTTACGGGTCGCGTGAGATGCTTAAACATAACTACACGAAACTGCATTCTTATTTTGCATATCAATACAAATAAACTATTTAACGAAGAAATAGCAAGTATATTCACATTGTTTGCCTTTATTTTTTGGCGTTGGAACTCCCTCGGAAGTGGCGATGGAGCACTTTTGCGTATACCTCCAAACGGAGGTAGCTCCACTGATAACCAGCCGTGTAATTTATACAGCTTTGTAATACGAAAGTAACAGCCTTTATAATCGATTCTGTAGTAGCTTGTAAGTCTATAATTGAATAGCATATGTGCATTTCAACTTTATATCGTTAGATAAGTATTTACCGTTTATACACATTAAACAAACACCGTATAAATCTGAATTTCAAATAAAATTGTTCCAGTTTCACGGCTCAATACTTTTACTCTTATATGGATTTTATATCTGTCTATGGTTAACAGACTGTGACTCATGTTAGTGGTAATAAGCATGCTTTACAACTTGAATTCCTAGAGAACTCGTCTGAAAAACTTGAATGGTATAAACACATATTTTGTAATGTTGAAAGGTTACCATTTCACTTGCTGAAATGACTTTTTCATAAACCAGTCTACTGTAGCATGTAATCATTACTATTATATGTATATTAGCGACACAACATTCACAAGCCTCAATAGACCTGTACGTCGGTAATCAATGGCAAATTTACCATAAAGTACTAACACGATTCGTGGATTACGCCATTTACTATTGACGTTCAAAGGGGTTGACGCACTATTTTCAAACACGATTTATTTAAAAGGGCTCTGAAAGACTTGAAAAAAGCTGAAAGAATTATCAAAATGGCGTGACAACGAAAGGAGATATAAGCTATTGAAAATTTGCAAAGAAACATAAATGGAAGAGGGCATCTTTGAACGATGACGTCATCGCGCCTTTTTACCATATATAGAATATTGACAAAATGTCTTTTAAAGCAAAGAAAATCACTGCATATGAAAAATAAGCATACAATTTATACATTTTACATCAGTATATCTATTTTTAATCAATTTGCAGTGATTTTCGTTGCTTTAAAGGACATTTTGTCAATATGCCATATTTGTTAAAAAGGCGCGATGACGTCATCGTTCAAAGATGGCCGCCTCCATTGATGTTCATTGCACATTTTCAATAGGTCACATCTCCTTTATTTTGTAAGATATTTCGATAATTCGTTCAGCTTTTTTCAGGTTTTTGAGAGCCCTTTTAAATAAATCATGTTTGAAAATAGTGCATCAACCCCTTTAACCGCATAAACGCCGAAGAAAATGCGAAACAATTCCTTAATAAATGAGCAATATTACATACATTGTAAAAGAAAAAACTAACCTTCAATAGTGGCGGCCTCATCCGTTTCGATGTTAGGGTTAGCTGATCAATTTGATTGTTCTAGTGTGCATTCAAGGGCGATAAGCGCACGCGCTGCACGATCTTTCAGTTTTTCAAAACTCCACAGGGTTTTGTATTCAGTAAAGTCAGATGTTGAAATAAAAGGTAGTACAATTTGAGTTTTCAGTACTACCATAGGTTTAAAAATATTTAGTGTTGCAAAATAATCAATAGTTAGGAATATGTAGAGCAATTTATTAAATGTGTAAAAAGTTAAAAAAACAAAAAAAACAACAACAGAATGCCGTGACTTAAAAAAAAGAGCAAAATTGCCGTTTGACTCTTTAAATGTATCCTGGTGCGCAACCTAGGATAGCACAAATTGCTGTCCCGCAATGAATATTCTTGTAAAAAATGGGTAGTTTTAGTTTCACTCATTATATTTAGACCATCTTAAATAGGAAATATCAATATTTTTCCACACCACAAAAAACACATTAAGACTTGACACTTCTCACTTGACAATTCGAGCTGCCAGTGGGATTCGCACCCGCAGGAGTGAGAGGCGAGACAGTTATAGACGCAGCATCTTCACTATCCCGGATACTGCGGCAAATTTAGGGTAACAAAGGGGATAAAAGTGCATTTATCATGTACTAAGGCGGATTCAGGGATAAGACAGACCCAGCACCCCGACCCCCTAAAATCCCCCAAGTATAACATGCATGCCGGATTACCTGGGGCGCTCGCCATTCCTACCGTTAGTCATCATGGATTTAACAGAATTCACTAAACGTCATGTAGAAAAACATTTTATTTCGAAAAAGCCTCCGCTGCCCCCGCCTCCGCCCCTCCCACAACACATGCTCAAACCAAAATCTTGGATCTGCATCTGATGTGTACCCTCCTCTCAAAACGTTTTTAGTGATCACTTATTTAGGCAAGCCCCTTTAAAACTCCAGCCGAGTCTGGGTGGTTGTATCGAAGACTGTGTTGAGAAAAAATAGTCTGAAAGGTCGATGCATATGAAGTATATATAATTATATTGACAGAAATGAAATAAAAATAATAGGTATTTTTTAATTTGATTTTTTTATTGGCTTTTTTCTACACAAACCCCTCTGAGCCTACTAAAATCCAGGTTGTTATACAACTTTGAGATCAGTCCCCAACATTTTCTCGTGCTTAGAATTTAGTCTGAAGTCATAGTCGTTATCGTAGTTAGTTGTACAGGTCTAGTAGTAGTACTAGTAGTTGACCAATAGTGGTGTAAATAATAAAATATAAACGCAGTATACTATTTACCTACCTTTTATTTGCTAGATATAATGTTTTTCATTGCAAAATACAAGATAAGAATGATCGCTTGCTGGAGGTACTGAACATTGAACAACAACATTACCCTGCATAACCTACGTTTTACTTGGTACATCCGAACCATAGAAACAGACATGCGCTGACGACAATTTCTAAAAAGAGTGCCGCCATGTTGTTTGAGTTTTTACAATGTAAACACGGGGGTCAAAATTAAGTTTAGGCTTTGTGAAGCATTACGGATGGCTATGACATGATTGTAAAGAGATCCATGAGCGTCTATTTTCATTCTATCTAACCATATCAGGTATGAAAACATATAGCAAGTAATATATAAAAAATCGGTCCATATTGACGTCCAGACAACCTGATATGCACAGTAGTATGCCCAGTTCTTGACGTTCGTCATATAACTATGACTGATCATCCTGGTGCCAGAATAATGTGACTGGATAAGGTATCATGTCTATGGTGTGGTATTCCAGAATGACAACACTATAAAGTTCAGCGTTGAATTCACTCTTCAAATAGACACACACGCACGCAACACGCACGCACACATACACACGCACGACACCGATTTAGATACATTAAATAATTATTGCGATTCGTGGAGACTTAAAGTAAATATTGCCAAAACTAAAATTATGGTTTTTCGTAAACGTGGCGGGTTATTAGCCAGTGAGCATTGGACCTACAATGGAGACGTTATCAACGTAGTGAATGATTTTAACTATTTAGGGAATATTTTCAATTATACTGGAAATTTCGCTCTTAATCAGGAGCATTTAGTTGGTAAAGCTCTTAAGGCAATGAATGTTTTATTATGTAAATGTAAAGTATATGATTTGAGTCCTAAAACTTTATGTCAGTTGTTCAATGCCTTTGTTGTGTCTGTTCTTAGTTATGCATGTGAGATTTGGGGCAATACTAAATCTTAAGAAATTGAAAGAATTCATTTAAAATTTTGCAAAAGGTTATTAAAGGTACTACCTAATACATGCAATGCAGCTGTGTATGGTGAACTTGGAAGATATCCCCTATATGTTAATAGATATATAAGAATTATGAAATATTGGTTGAAAGTAATAAATACTGACAATATCATTCTAAAGACTGTGTATGGACACGCTTTACAGGACTGTAATAGCGGAAAAACGAACTGGGTTAGCAGTGTTAAGAAATTACTAGATGATTACGGTTTTTCTTATGTATTTGATAATGCTTCTTATATAAACAGTGACGTATTTTTGTATGACTTTAGAATTAGAGTTTTAGATGCCTTTAAACAAAATTGGTGTGGTACCTTAAACAACAGTTCTGTGTTAACATTGTACAAAGATATTAAAACTAGTTTGGAATATGAAACATATTTAGATATTTTGCCAAGAAGTTTACGTCTATATTTTACTAGACTTAGACTATCTGTGCATCCACTCAGAATACAGACTGGTAGATATGCCAACAATAGAACACTTCGTGAAGAAAGATATTGCCTAATTTGTAATAGTTTAGATATAGAAGATGAATTTCATTTTGTATGTATTTGTCCTTGTTATATTGATATTAGAAAGAATTACTTGTTATTACAAACGTCCTTCTGTTTTCAAATATTTGGAGTTACTGAAATCACATGACAAGATAGAAATAATAAAACTTTCGTTATATGTTAAAGAATCAATTATATTAAGAAACGCATTATTAACTATTGAAAGGTAGTTACTTAGTTCAACCTCCTACTCTTATTTACTATACAACATAATAATAATAATAATAATGAAATGATAAATTATACCATTTGTATATATTTCAGCATTGAAATCACATGACAAAAAATAATAAAACTTCTGTTATATGTTAAAGAATCAATTGTATTAAGAAACGCTTTATTAACTATTGAAAGGTAGTTACTTAGTTCAACCTCCTACTCTTATTTACTATACTACATAATAATAATAATAACAATAATAATGAAATGATTAATTATACCATTTGTATATATTTCATCATTTACTTGTATATATACGTTGACATCATATATGCTAATATGTATGTATTGTAGACGATGTACTTTGTACAAGTCTGAATAAAAAGTCTGTCTGTCTGTCTGTCTGTCTTTAAAAAATAGCGCGATATCTCGAAAATAGTAAGTCGAATATTTTAAAATTACTGCACCATCTCGACTTTATCTTATCGACTTACAAAAACGATTCCCAATTAAACACAGGAAGCAATGCATGATCAAATGATATTTACTTGGCACATATAAGCTTCCGTACTTCCGTAAAAAAACTAACTTGTATCGAATAATATATTAATTACGTCTATATTATGAATATACTTAATGGTAAATAATGTGTATGTTTTGTTGAAATAATAAGCGTATAACTGAAAAATGGAAAACATCAATATTGCGAGTCTTAATGATAAGGCCAAAATGGTAAAATACACAAATGACAACTTATTGGAAAGTGACCGTGTGTTTCCACTGACGAAATGCATGTGCTATGTTGATTTTTTAAATAGTTTTAACGGTCCTATCAGAACATGAGTGTGTGCCAAAACCTGTTACAATAGTTTACAGTCTAAAAGTTCGTGTTTATATAAATAATACTCTCTATACTTAATTAAAATGAAACATGTATTTTTTAACCGTTACTGTTCATCAGTTTATGCAGTGGACTTCTGTCCAGTAGTAAATGCCACATCCCTCGTCCAAAGAAGTTTACTGTAGAACTGCAGCAATAGAGTTGATAGTGAAGATCCAACGTAGATAGTCTGTAAAAGATTATATTTTCGAAGAAGATTAATTGTAGAAATTGAAGATTTCGACCAATGGGATGACTGCAAAGATGGTAGGTACAGCTATAGAACCGTTTTATTACTGAGCACAAACTAGTTTGAAACGATAGCAAAACGAGCTCAAAACGCGGAACAAAACAAACGCGTTAAACTGGGTTTCTGCAGATCAACCAATGAAAATTGAAGAAAAACGTTTCCAACTTTTTTTCCGGTTGAAAACGGGTTTGTCTCATTTCGAGTTTTTGCGTTTGTAAGTTTAGCCAATCAGGTTGCTGATATTTAGTTTGGCCAGTCAGAACGCGAAACGCCTAAACTGTAAACGGTAACTGAGCAAACGGTAAAAAACGGGTTTCTGCGTTTTTCCGTTTGACCAATGAGAATGCAGATCATTTAACCACTAAAATAATTCCGTTGCGCTAAATAAATCTATATAATTATTTCGTAGCAGACGAAAACTATTTTATATTAATGGCGATACTTTGTTAAGCTATACATTGTGTTGTATAAAGAATGAGTTACATAGCTATATGATACATGTATATTTATTTGCGTTATGGGATTAACACTAAGTGGATTGAATAAACAGCCGCCGCGCATGAAATGAATGACACGCTTACTGCGTGTGTGTGTACTATGTTTTAACTGTGTAATCATAATAACTGACACGCTGAGCGGCGGAGTTGACTATACGCATTAAATATAAGGTGTTAAACAATTATACATGATTATATTGATCACGATTCGGTTCTTAGATTACATTTAGTGCAAATCAAACGTAATGTTTAAAGAGTCAAACATACTTTATATTTGGGACGTCATAGAGAGCCCTGTAGGACCATATTTTTCCCAGATCACATTTTTCACACGTGTGTAGAATAGGATCCGATTCGTTACAGATGTGAAGAATGGGATCTCATTTTTCATACAACACAGTCACATATTTCACATTTCCTGTGAAATTTGTAATCGATGAAGGTTTTTGATATGACATGAAATCGCATTCTTCACATTTCAATATTAATGTGCAATTTTACCAAAAATGTGCATTTTTACATCTGAATCGAATTTTTCACATATTGCTGGGTTATGAACTCCGAAATGTATTTACCGTAAGTAGTATGCTACTAGGTTCGTTTCCATAGAAACTGATCCATCAAAAAGGGTTAACGTATATTAAATTGCGAAACCTTTTTGAGAGTTGTTGCGGTAGCGCTGTTGGTAGCGTGGTCGAATTTGTTGTTGCTAGGCGCTGTCGCCGTAGCGGTGCGGGTTCTATCCCGGCTAGTGACAAACTAAATTGTAATTTATGTTCGCTATGGTATGGTACATGTCCGTGTGTTAGCCATTCGTGTCTGGGCTGTAACTTTGTAACGAAAAGAGGAATTTTAAAATAACTTGGCACAAATATTCACATGTGAAGGCGATGTGCAGAGCGCATGCTTCGACCGGCTCGGGTCAATGTCATGGTCACACATTGATGTTAAAAGACATTTGATTATATTTCGTGTCCGCTCCATATCTCCTAAATCCCTGAAAGGATTTTCATGAAACTCAGGCATGTATGTCCATCATCTCATCGCGGCGTGGCCGAGTGGTTAGCGCGTTGGACTTGCGATCGAAGGTTTGAACCCCACTCGGAACACGTCCATGATAAAACTGGTCGGAAGCAAAGGAAATAATGAAATAATTGTTCTATACATTTATATCAAACAATTATCACTATAACAGAGACCAAAATCCCTGTAGTAGGAGCCAAAATCCATAATCAATGAATACGGGTTTCATTCCGTACTCAAGAGCACCATGTGTAAGAATGGTCGTAAGCAAAACATATTATCCTCTATAAATACCGACAATTATTGTTATCGAGAAAACGTGCAGAACCCATGTTCCAGGCGCGTCGGCTCAAGGTCACGGTCACGGTTGAAGGTCAAATATCCTAGCCCAGGATTTGGCTAATATTTCGTGTCCGCTCCTAAACCCCTTTAAATTTCTTTCATGAAACTAGGTTCAAATCTTCACCTCATCGAGGCGACGTGCAGAACCCACGTTACAGGTGAGTCATCTCAAGTTAAAGGTTGCGGTTGCAGGTCAAAGATTCGAGCCCAGGATTTCGTCTCCGATCCATATCTCCCCCTAACCACTTGTAGGATTTTCATGAAACTTGGTTCAAATCATGCATGAGGAAGTTATGGAGCAGACACGTGAAAACGGACCAACAGGACAGACTCACGGAATCGAGCAATCCTACATGTTTTACCGCATAGTTTATCCAAGATGTCCCTATTTAAAGCGGTTACATTGGCCAACAAGGAAAGAGTTGTTGCTATACATGTATCAAGTATAATATATTTTTTGTAATCATACATGTCCCTACTTGTCGTGGACAACATGTATACAAAGTTTGAGAATCACAGCACAATCGTTCTTAAGTGATAGAAAATGTATTCTTGGCCAAAAATGGTGATGATGATGTAAATGAGGCCAAATGAAAGTGTTTATCCAATACAAGAGGTGTTCAACTTATAACGTAACGCTTTTTTTTTCTTTCTATTTTAACCTATGTATTGCCGTAACGTTTTACCTTAAACCAAATAATTCATCTAACATTGTATTTCAGTCATTTTTAGAATTGAAGATGTTTGCTTCAAATATCAATGTCTACCCTTTTCGAAAAAACACGGATGCACCAAAATAAGGAAGCACATAATAGTAATAGACCATGTAATAATCGTCTTATATCGATTGCATCATTATACTTGCCAATAAAGTGCACATTTAAATAAAGGGTTACTTTATAAGTTGAACACCAACGTTTTCAGTATATCATATTGTTTGTTCATTTTTTATGGTTTTGACTGTCTTCAACAAACAATAAAAAAAATCACCTACCTACCCACTTCTAAAATCATGGGTCGGGAAACAGCAAACAAATGTGTTTTGTTTAAGGAAGGCCTAATGAACATTACATCATGGAACCGAATATGTGGATAAGTTTAGGTCGTTTTACGATAGAAACGGACAACTCATTATGCGTTTCTTTAATTTCAATGTCCATATTCATCCGTCAAATTCGGGGATCAAACGGATTTTGGGAACAATCAATGAAGTCATTCACATAGTTTATGACTTTACGCAATGTGTATATCCACCACGTACGGCAAATAACTACCGTGGTAATCGAAATGTTAGGCGAACTGGCGGTACAAGAATGGACGATGATCGATGTTTAAAATGTTTTGAAAGCAACCGCCAGACTCACGAATGTAGACACAAACAACCAATAACGTGCTGGTATTGCGGTCTGATTGGCCATAAATCCGACAAATGTTGGAATTAGGAATTCGGCAAAGAAGCCGTTTCCTGTGGCATAGAAAGTGCAAATTATTTCGCAACTCTGCAAAACATTTGTGACACTTGCAATGGAACTAACTGTAACTGTGACTTATTTTCCCAGAGTAAAAGCTGTTTAAATGATAATAGGAATACATGTATATATAATATAAACGATGACAATTACGTTCAAGAAAACATTATCAGTTCTTATGTAATGAACTTAGGACTACCTAAAAAAGGCTTAAATATTGGTCATCTTAATATTCAAGGACTTACTTCAAAAATTGACCAAATAAAACTATTATTAACATCCGATATGAATAATGTACACTTTCTTGCATTGAGTGAGACCAAATTTACAAACGAGCATAAAATGGAAGCTTTTCATATCAGTGGATATCAAATACCTTTTCGTAAGGATCGATTATATAATGGTGGTGGTGGTTTGATGGTATATGTAAAAAATGAGATAAATTGCATGAGGAGAGTAGACTTAGAAGACAATAAACTTGAATGCATTTGGCTTGAAATCAAACCTAAGCAAGGTAAACCTTTTCTTATTGGGTCTATCTACAGGCACCCTGATTCAAAAGTTATCTGGAAAGAATTGTTTGAAGAGCATTTAGAAAAAATACAATCAGAAGAAAAAGAAATCATATTATTAGGAGACATAAATAGAGATTTATTAAACATGCAAATAAAATATGATTGGTCTAGTTATATCTTATCGTTGGGATTAGTCCAGTTAATTAATGAACCCACACGAATATCGTCTTCTTCAAGCACACTTATAGATCACATTTACACAAATTCGGAAAAAAATATTTCACATATTAAGATTCCAAAAATTGGTTTAAGTGACCACTATCCTATTTTCTGCACAAGAAAAATTCATTGCTATGCCAAGATAAACGATCACCAGACAATTGAGTACCGATCTTTTAAAACATTTAATGAAATCAATTTTCAGCATGATCTAAATTTAGTTGATTGGGAAACTGGATAAATCTCGGAGGCAAATACAATTCTTGAAAACTGGGTTAATAAATGTTCAGATATAGTAGATAAACATTTGCCAATTAAAAACCATCGAGTAAAGCATATACACCAACCTGAATGGCTTACGCCTTATATTTTAGACGCTATTAAAGAGAGAGATCAATATAAAATGCAAAATGATATGAACAATTATAAAATATCTAGAAATAAAGTGATTAAACTAATAAAGGAATCTAAAAAAATGTCATACGAAAGAAAAATAGAGGACGGAAAATCCGACCCAAAATCTATATGGAAAATCTTTAAGGAGTTAGGAGCCTCTTCCAAATCCTCGGGCAAATCCAACACAATAAATCAATTAAATATTAATGGGACATACATTACCGATTCATCTTTAATGGCTGATGAGTTTAATATTTTTTTCATAAACATAGCAGCAAATTTGAAACAACCAATTCCGAACTCAGATTTTAATTTGATAAACGATTTTGTAAACAAAAAGGTCCCTGAGCAGATGTTTTTCAATATCCCATTAATAACCGAAGATCAGGTGCGAAATATGTTGGTAAACTTAGATTCTTCAAAAGCAACTGGGCTTGACCAAATTGGCCCATAACTTCTCAAACTATCAGCTAATTACATATCAAACAGTATTGCACATTTAATTAATAGTAGTATTAAACAAGGTGTATTCCCAAACACCTGGAAACATGCGAAAGTGATTCCGTTATTTAAAGCCGGACCGTCGGACGATGTAAACAATTATAGGCCTATTTCTGTATTACCTACAATATCAAAATTAATTGAAAGACATGTGCATGATTCATTCATGAGTTTTCTACAATTCTATCAGCTTTTATGTAAGTCACAAAGAGGTTTCAGGAAACAACATAGCTGTGAAACAGCTTTGGTTTATATGATAGATAAATGGCTAAAGGCATTAAATGAAGGAAAATTTGCAGGTGATATAATGGTAGATTTCCGGAAGACATTCGATCTGGTGGATCATAACATTTTGCTTCAAAAATTAAAGTTGTATAAATGTGGCGAGCTTACACTGCAATGGTTCAAATCTTACCTGTCACATAGGAAACAAGTCGTATCTTTGAAAGGTTCTAAGGAACAAACAATAACGTGTGGGGTACCTCAAGGATCCATACTAGGGCCTTTAATGTTTTTGGTGTTCATCAATGACCTTCCCCTTGAACTGAATGGCATTGTTTCTGATACAGATATGTATGCAGACGATACTACCATATACGAAATAAACGAATCCAAAGATATAATAGAAATAAATCTACAGAAAGCTCTTGATATTTTAAAAGTCTGGTGCTTGCATAACGGTATGGTATTAAATGCGTCAAAAACGGAAGTCCTTTTTGTAACCACACCACATCGACGTGCCAGATTAGAAAATAAATCAGTTTCTTTGCGCTAAAATGACATTGATTTACAGATTACTACCGGTGATAAAATTTCAGGAGTAAATATAAATGAAAATTTAAAATGGGATGACCACATATTGTTTATTAAGGAAAAAATAGCCAGAAATGTATGGTTACTGTCAAGATTAAAATATTTTATTCCTTTGAATTATTTTCTATAAAGCTTACATACAGCCACATCTAGACTTTTGTAATATAATCTGGGGTAACACAAGTCGAAAAAATATCAACAGCCTTTTAATAATAATGCAAAAAAGGGCATGTCACGTTATTTTAGGTGAACAGTATATTATTTTTCAAGCCGCTATGGAACAAATAAATTGCCTCATAATTGATCAGCGAATTATACTTCAAAAGGCCAAATTTATGTATAGAGTTTCGAACAATACTGCCCCTTCATATATTTCCGATATGTTTACTACTCGTAATTCAACTGACAGAAGTCTTCGATCACTAACTGATACTAATTTTAGTATTCCTAAGCCTAATCGGGAACTTTTCAACGGCAGCATGTCTTACTCCGGGACCATTTTATGGAATAATATTCCAGAGCACATTCAGAAGTGTGCATCAATGAAAAGTTTTACAAACAACTGCATGAAATGGATAAAGGAAAAACAACATTAAACTCGATATAGATATCATCTCATCTTATTATTGTGTAAATATCGTTCAAACTACCACCACCAACAATGTTATTATGTTAACATATATCTTATGTATCTTGCCTTTCTTGTATTTTGTATCATGTATTTTTTACAGAGGGCCCCAAGGAAGATTAGTATAAACTAATTGGGTCACCCTCGATAAATAAAGACTTAAATTCAATTCAATTCAATTCAATTCAATTCAATTCAATTCAATTCAATTCAATTCAATTCAATTCAATTCAATTCAATTCAATTCAATTCAATTCAATTCAATTCAATTCAATTCAATTCAATTCAATTCAATTCAATTCAATTCAATTCAATTCAATTCAATTCAATATACTATATGCGCATTTGTGATTTTCAAATGCTTTAAAATAACTATTAATGAAAACTAAAATTGTGTTTCTTCATTATGCCGTCATAATATACTATTGGTACTAAATAGCCAACAGTTTATAATATGTAAAACAAACAACTCAACTCTTTGAACTAATTATATTATAACATCATTAGTAAGTATCAAAGTCAAAATGCATATTAAATTTAACTTAAAATATATTCGGCTTTTTAAGGGCTTTTTAAGGGAAATCCATTAAAACATTTTATTCACCCTGTTTGTTTTAAAGATTTTCAATTTGCATGTTAAAGTACATGCCCTTCTTTTATACATATTTATGTGATTGTCTTTCGCTTTGGTTGAATAAAACGTTTATAAAATGCGCATATTGGGGGTTACATGCGAAAAGATTGTAACCATTAATATATAATATAGGAATATATTAACGCCTGATATAGTTCATATAGAATATTAAGGAATAATATAGAATAGCTTCGCGTGTACTCAATTGTCCAATAGCAGTTGGTGATAATTTTGTCATTTTAATTTATTTACAAATGAAACAGCAAACATTATTTGGCGTGTAAATATATATCTTTTTCGTAATACACTAGTGTGGAGGCTACTATGTGCAAGTATTGTAACCATATAAAATTGAGGAAAAATTAATGATTAACACGCAGTTAACAGATTGACATACAATGTTTATACAAGAAGTATGTGAAGAAAAGCTCTCGGTCTTTGATTGGTCAAATGGCGTGGTAAGAGGGCGTGGTAAGAGGGCGTGGTAAGATACATGTTTGACAGGTCATGAATAAAGTAATGATTTCAAGATACAGAATGTCCGGTGTGATATATTAAATATGAAATCAGTATGACTAAATATATTAATTTATAAAAATGTCCAGTTATAGAAACCCAACAATGGCTCTGTCTACTTTTGCATGCGATAATATTGCTTTCAGTATACAGAATGATTAAATGTTACATCAGGTGTACTATATTAAATATGAAATCAGTATTACTAAATATATTAATTTATAAAAGTGTCCAGTTATAGAAACCAGGGAGTACGTTACGTTATACCTACTCCCTGTAGAAACCGAACAATGGCTCTGTCTAATATCGCAAACCTTGCATTTTGTATTTTGCAATCAACACGTGTCACTAATCCTATAACGAAATAAGTAAAGGTTGTAAAGGTGAGATGTCTTTACAAGTAATTAAATAAAAAGTCATTGTTGGTGATAATTTTTTCATTTTAAATTATTTAAAAATGAAACAGCAAACAATATTTGGCATACGATACGTTCAGACACATTAACTATTTATGATTATTCAAAATCCTATCATTTTATCCAGCTCGCTTATTAATAAGATCCTCTAAATATAAAAACAGAAGATATTAATTTCGAGAAAAAAATATATGTATAGAACTGAGCATGCTACTAAGGGTATGACTAGATACGGAAAAGAACGTTCTTTTCGCGCAAACAAATCCAGAAATATCCGAAAAGACAGTATCAAATCTTTATTATTGAGCTAAATTGTTGTTGTTTTTTTAATTCATTCTTAACAGTTAAGCAAAATAATAGCAATTAGTAAATAAAAAAGTCGAAATATTTGATTATGTTTAAATTATTTTCAATTTAAGTATAAATGTAACTTCGAGTTGTCCGAAAAGACATGAACAATGTCCGAAAAGACAGATTTTAATCAATTTATTTTTTATTGCATTTGATATATTTGAACATCTTAATAATAATAAAAAAAAACATGTAAGTGTATCCTAAAAAAAATAACTTCCCTCTTGCACATAATTCCGATGAATGGAACGATATATTGTGAGGCTTATTATGCAATATTTGGTGGCAGTTATATCTGGAGACTGGACAAATACACAAATGGACGTATGCATTGGAAATATGAGTCAAAATTCTTTGGAGTATCCTGCATGTCGACAACATAAAAAGATTCAACCTATGTTTGATAGACTACTTTCATCTTGTCCACGGTAAGTACTTATAAGAAACTCTAATTTTACGATTTGAGAAAGTATTACATTACTCGCGTTTAGCACGTTGACATCACAGCACGTGTCATTATAATGCCGTATGTATTATTAGTTATTAGGATTCATGGGCTCATGTCTACGGCGCACTGACCAATGAAATCCTGAGAAATTTCTTTGCAGTATGACAGTAAATCATGTCACTTATTGTTTTTTTTAAATGCAGATACGTGACTGTTAAATATATTGAGATAATAGGTAATATTACCGCAATAAATACTTTTCTATAAATATTTTAAAATAAACTCTTACTTAAAAATCTTAATTATGACATGAGAACCTGTGTATTACATCACTCACGTTTAGCACGCGCCACACGCTCACATCACAGCACGTGCCATAACAATGTCGTATATGTATATATGCTTTGTAGTCATACCGTGCTACTAATGGCAACTAATTATAGGTTATTTAACATGGTTCTGTACAATACGGAGATATATTTGGACGAGTACACAGCTGGAAAAGTCATATTGGACGAGCCGTTAGGCGAGTCCAATATGATTTTTTCCAGCTGTGTACGAGTCCAAATATATCCCGTATTGTACAGAACCATGTTAAGTAACCTTTTTATTCTATACCTTTATTTTAACCAATCATTTATAATTCGGATATAACTTTCGTTTGTTTCATGCTTTCAAGCAAGTCGCTATGAACATCGAAAGCACAATTGCATGTAGGTCTATGTATTTTATATATTGTGTTCGACATGGCTTACTCTCAAGCTTTATTTGCTTGAAAGAATGCCCATTTCTCCGTTGTCAACAGTGATTAAATACTACCGAAGGTCAGTTTCAAACAATGATATATTATGCTAGTTTTTTGTGTTTTTTTTTTGTTATAAAGGAAAATTAAATAAAAATATGTGCAATAGATAGGTTTTCATTACTTGACAACAATTTATGGTTAGGTAATGACAGAAGCCTGTCGGTTCTGATTTTTATTCGGACCTTTTCACGCGTTTCGGTCTTTATCATAGGTTTAACATGGAACCTGTGAAGCGTACAATACGAACAAAATACGGGATATTTTGTACGCGCGTGCGTCCCGATACGGAAATATATTGTACGGTCACATGACTCGAAAGAGCGTCTACGATTGGATGTATAAATTAGGTATAGAATAATGGATGATAGTAGCAGACAGTCTATGATTGATAAGCATATATTTGACAGATTGATTGATTTTATTGCATGTACTAATTCAAATAATGAATCTGGTTTAAAATGTGTCTTGTAATAATAACTTACCTCGGTCAATCGTAAAACAGCACTATGGTAGTTGTAAACGCCTCCATCAGCCTCCAGAACACATTTACTACACGTGTATGGGTAATTTCCCGAAATGTACTTTAGGTCATCGTCAGTAAGACCGTTACAAGACGCGTGTACCCATTTCTTACAAGCATTACACTGTAAAGAGCTTAACATACAATTCTCTGAACAAATCGAACACAGTTTACCCCAGGATTGGACCCGAGGTTTCTTACGGACACGGCCTGACATGTTTCTATGCTTACACAAGTATATCACTGTACACTAAATTAATTAAAAATAGTTATTTCAGAAATTCACAATATCCACACGGAACACTAAAGAATTGACTACAATGCAATCACAAGAATATAACTCCAAAAAGTATACCAGAATATCAACACGCAACTATATTTGCTGCTATAAGAAGCAATACTTAAAATATTTTAAATGGCCAGTTTATATACATCATAAATTAATTATGTTTGTTAACTCGCAAAAATTATTAATGAAGTTTGGGAGTAATTTTCGACTGATCAACTCTTCGCCGACCAGATTGTCGGCATATAGTTCTTTAATGAGTTGAAATTAATAGTATTCATAGTATTAGGTGTGAATACTTCTATACAATATTTTAGGATTAATGATTCTATTAAATATTATTTTTTTAAATTCTCCCCCATCATTTGCCTTATAATTAGGCCGCTAATAGATATTGGGCATTAAAAAATAATTATAATATACTCAAAAGTAATTTAGATTAATTAAAGGGGCCGAATTAAAGCAACTACTAAGGTAAATCAGCGGCATCACTATTAATCTAAATTATCAATTATATTAAATGTTGGCCTGGATTTTCAAACTGATATAGTATATTTGAAGGTAGAACTGCGAAACAATGACTTTTTGAATTTTCGCGAATCCTTAGAAATGTGAAATAGCACTTTTGTAAAACCTTAGTATGTCTGTAAAAGGGCGCTGTAAATGATACATAGATACTTTTATTGACTTAAACTAAAACAGTTTTTCTTCATTACAAATATATGATAATTATAATATACACACACGTGACAGATATTAACATTGCAAATACAACAAAATAATCACTAAGTTTTTGTTTTGTTTCATACATATTTAAACAATCAAAAACATACATATATTATGGTATGTCAATGCTAAACGAGGATGTTCTAAAATAAGATATCTAGTGTTTTAGTGTTTTTTTAGTCTGTTAAAATGGATGTAGATAGCCTTAATACAAGTGCATCGGAAATGAATTTACTTAAACTAAGAATAATCTTTTTGTTTAATGACTGCAACAATTCTACAAATTTAAACATGCTTGGTCTAGTTGTGTAATATTTAGGAATATATTTGTTTCTAATGTTAGAGTAAGTAGTACAGATCAAAATAAAATGGTACTCGTCTTCAATAGTGTTTGTGTTTCAAATTTCGCACACTCTTTCGTTTCTCTCTGTTCTACCTCTTGAGTATCTCCCTGTTTCTATTCTTAAAAAATGAGCGGATAATCTTATTCTTGTTATACAACTTCTTAATTGTTTGGAGCATAATGTTTCTAGATATGTTTCAAAATCAAAATTCTCTTTCACCACCTTATATAGCGTTAAAACTCTACTGCCTTCTATATCAGATCTCCATTGTTGCATGAAATTATCTATTAATCTTTGTTTAAATATTAAAGGAAATAGTTTAAAACTAACACTCATTGGATTATCCCAGACATTATTAAAACCGTTACTGTTTAGGATAAACCTTATATTAGTTAGCCAATTCTTCGCGCCCTTATTACAGTTATACACAACGACAGGTGACTTACTGTCGTCCTTGAATGCTGCTTTCCCTGTCCGATATTTTTATCCTTCTTTACTGACAGATTTTCGATAAAAACAGTTTAATTCCGACATTTTCATACACGCTGTACTGTTTTTGCGTGCTTTCCCTATGTACTGATGGATTTTTTTGTTCCCAAAGACGTCACTTCAGTTATACGAGAAAGATTTTTCCCCTTAGATTTTTTCAATTTTTTAGCAATGCCTGTTCGCTTTTTCGATTTTTATGTTTAAAACATATTTTCACTAAGCATACTTAATAACATAGTAAACATCGTATTTATAATGATATTTAATAATTAAAAACATATCAACAGCGGATTTGTTGATTTAGGACAATGTTCATCTTTAACATGAATTATTTAATTACGTTTTGTACAGTGCAAGCTTTATCTAATGTGCCCGCTGTCACCGAGCTTCGTCGTGCAGTCATATTTATTTATCAAATCAATGCTATCAATGTATCAATGTATATAGGAACAGAACAGAGGACTGGTATCCTGAACTGTTATTTACGAGTGTCCGTGGAGCGTCCATTACTGATCATTACAGTCACAGTTGTGTGTGTGTGTGTGTGTGTAGTTCTAAGGTTTATAGTCCGTCCGCCAACGAACACGTCAAGGTATACCTGACGCGATGGGCACAATAGAGTCTGGACTTTACAGTCACAGTTGGGGTTCTCAGCGTCTTATATGTTGGCCAATCACATGTTGTGACATAGAGTCAGTTACTCCCTTTTATTTCAATCAGCCAGTAACAATTAACGAACTAAATAATGCATGGTACCATCCTAAATTTTAATTATGCATACTTTATTGTTTTATATAATTTTATCAAGCGACATTACATTTTCAACTATGACTTGCGACGAATACTGATTTAATTTATAATTAAAGAGGCACTTTATAACAGGCTGAAATTTATTTTCAGTATATGTTATTTGTATTGTTAATACAATGTGCACTGGTCAAAATAACTATACGAGCATACGAAATCTATCTGGTATTTGATACTCTCAGAAACTAATTTATTGAATAGTTTAAAACTATAAGGGGTAAAGCACATTATTAATTTAGTTTACTTCCGTTCTTGTACTTTCTGCATATATTGTGTGCACGTATTAATAATTAGCTATTAGGTCTGTGAAATAATTAGGACTAAAATAAAAGTAAACCAGATATAACTATTTTACCACATTGCAATGAAGTATGATAACGTTGTTTTCTTATTGGAATCTGTAAAAGTTAAATAATATAACTTCATAGGAAATCGAGTTCTTCAAAGTTAAGTTAATATGTTTTTCTTATTATAAGTAACTGTATGACTTTGTTTATATCTCTCAATAACGGCAATATCTGCAGATTTCGAAACATTATAGTTTAGGTTTAAAACACGGCAGTCTTGATCTTCTTTATTTAAATTCGCGGCGTCCAGTCAATTTCTTTCCTCTATAAGATCAATTAAATTCTTGCCTTTTGTGACTGTTTCTTGTCGTTCGTGTGTGTTTTAAAGTAATGAATTCTAAGTTCATACTATGTATTATAATGTATATATCGGCGTATTCATGCATTTAACCCGCTATTCACGCTTTACGTCCAATCAGTGTACTTTTTTTTTGCAATCGTAACAGGGCATAAATTGTATTCAAATTAAACCAGGAACATATGTTTCACAATACAGGACATAATAACTATGTACACCGTTGTTATAAAAAAATGTTTTATACGCGCAATTTAATTTAATGAATATTTGAATCAGCTTGATTCATATTAAAGGGATAAAGACAATCTGAATTTCTTTAAAACTCGCGGCATTCCGTTAGTGTTTCTTCGTTTATTGCATATTTTGTTTTTGTATATTACTACATTTGACATTATTGCACCAATATTGTATTTATCCCGTGGTTGTTTAACGAAGAGATGATATAACCTTTAGTTTAAAAATATATTCAAGCAACGTTAGAGGGACACATCGCAATCTTGTTTTTTTTTTAAACTCAAGGCGTCCGGTGGATAACTTACAATTGTTCAATAATTTATATTAGTTATAAGAATAGAAATATGCAAATTGTATTGTATTGCACCAATAATATATTAAAACGTATAGTAAAGTAAGACGAAAAAGAGAATACTTAAAATAGTACCTATTTAAATGTAACCAGGTTAAAAGTAAACATGATTCTGGTTATATAAATCGAGACACCCATTTAAAACACTTCAAGATTGCCTCGGGTACCTTTAAAACGAACACCATATTTGAATGATACACCGGAGGTGCTTATTTTAATAAAATTATTCAAGATTGCTCCGCGTCCCTTTAGAATCATTCAATGCATCATTCATCATTCCCTATGCATTCAATATATATATATAATTTCTTAATTTCACACGGATCAGGATTCTAGCGCATGACTCAGACACTTCTGTAAACATATAATGGGGCTAACACAACAGATGTGGTTATATAGGGACAGTGACATAGGGAGCTAATATGAAGAATGAATATGGTATGTATCGGACAAACGCGGGGCAGAGGTGTTAGCTCCAAACCACAATGCATTATCCACTGAGCCACCGAAGCCACATTGTAATTGAACATATTCAGTACTATATCTCTGAAATTATATAGAAATCTATATATTCTGCAATATCAGCTATTCCCATCTTCCTCTGTGTCACACTTGACTCCTATTTTTTATTATTAACAATGGAAATTTACCATGTTTACCAATTTAAATATTAATATTAATTAAATCGTATTCGTATAATACAATCTTTTAATATTTTGTCTATTTAAATCTCGTATTTCTCGTAGGTTCTGTTTTTCCTTTTCCGGGTTTTCCCTTATTTCCATTATGGCTAATGCTGTTTTCATTTATTATGTAAACTGAGTATATTCCCTGAATTTACATAAAATAATTACACCAATTAGGACACAGGAGATTTGAAGCTTGTCAAGTGGGTCAATCCGGGTACACGTGAAATTCCGCGCCGTCACCGCCAAGCGGGTCAATCCTGTTGATTGAGGATGCCGTGATGTTTATGTCCCGTGATGTTTATCTGCTGGAGCTGGCGCCAAATGGTAGATGGCTTCCTGAACGTTTATTTAGTACCCCAAACGTTTGCGGTGGTGATATTACGGCGTTTTCCATTCTGCGTCTGCTCCATGGTCTCCTCCGCCATATACGCCGTCGTCCGCTGGGTTATCAGCTCTCCCGAACTGATAACACGACAAGTGTAAATCTCGCAGGTGTAATGTATCCGTGGTGGTTATACGTCTTAGTAGATTCCAAGAAACAGCCCTCAGAAGGGCCACAGTACTACCCTAGTGTGGGGTGTATACCTAATTGGAACGTGTTGTTGTATCACTACTCATGACTGCCTAAGTGTGATACTACATTTTCAACATTCGGCTCGATGGAACAACTTGGAATCCCCCACCGGGTCCGACGTTGATGGTTGATGATGGTAGTCACGTTCCATTTGATCGATCCCCTACAGGACGAATCAACACCGCATGTTGTGATGAATGTGGACACATCCTGCCTGTTCGGTGGTTTGAACTGGAATGATGCACTGTTTTCAAGCAAGGTTTATTTTAAAGGACTCTAAAATACTTGAAAAAACCTGAGGAATTAACCAAATGCCATGAAAATTAAAGGAGATATGACCTATGGAAAGTTTTAAAAGAACATAAATCTTGGAACGATGACGTCATCGCGCCTTTTTACCATATATGGCATATTGACAAAATGGTATAGGGACAACCCGGACCATGGGACATCCCCGACCAGACATCCCGGACCACATTTAGGACAACCCGGACCACGTTTTAGGACGACCCGGACCACACTTTTATAACATAATAGTTGTCTAATAAATAAGTTTATTATATGTATAAATTGTAAGCTTATTTTTCATTAGCATTGATTTTCTTTGCTTTAAACTACATTTTGTAAATATGTCATATATGACGTCATCGTTTTAAGATGACCGCCTCCATTTGTGTTTCTTAGAAAATGTTCAATAGGTGATATCTTCTTTATTTTTCATGGTATTTTGATAATTATTTCGTCTTTTTTCAAGTATTTCAATGCCCTTTAAAATAAATCGTGTTTGAAAAAGTGCATCAACCCCTTTAAGGTGGACTAAATTGTCGACAGGTGCTTATTTACAAAAAGTACAGTTTATGCGACACTTTTAATGGTATTTAAAACATATGTGTTTCGTGATACATATGAGGCAAATTAACAAGAACTTTAGCAATTTAACACATATTTTATATATTGTTTGTTTAGACCTAAACAAAAGAAATGATATGCATGTATATTGTGAACTAATAAAGTATTCGTTAATAAACATATCCTATCTATCAACACATAATAAAGGATGGTATATTTTGCATGAACACAACCCTAGTCTGTGGCATAAATGATGATTACCAGCATAAAGACACTCACCTTTAGGATGTACTGATATGCATGTACGCTGCCAACTTCACAATTCTGGACACATTACAGTCTCAATAACTAAATAACACGTATGAAACACCAAAACAGAAACACGTTATCCAAGAAAATCACACGTATAAGAATAGTCACTGAAAGAAACTAGTATGGTTTTAATAATAGATCGACTATTGTTGTTGTTGTTAATTCGAATGATTATAGTCCCTCCACCCATATGAGACACCAGATAATCCTGGTACGCCTCGGGCATTAGGTGTGGACTATATCTGTCGGAGTGTTGTTGTATCTGCGTTGTTTGCATCTGTGTCGTTTCAGTTGTGTGTATGTCGTCTCGCTGAGGCGTTGAGTGGTGGCTGCTGTGGTGTTGCTGGATCCTGCATCTACATGTGTGGTGGAGCCTACATCCTCTACTGGTGTGGTGGAGCATACATCGTCTACTGGTGTTGTGGAGCCTACATCCTCTACTGGACCGTTTACTGGGTTCTGTCTCGTTGGGGACCATCCCCTTCACAATATGCCCCTGTGCCGCACACACCATCCGATAGCCAGTACATATTCCCTCTTCTGTTTTCGGTCTGAAGTCTTCCATCCTCGGCGTTGATCTCTACTGCTACCTATGCTAAACTGCCATCCACAACTACCTCTGCATTACTCTACTTCTACTGTAGATGGTAGTTGATCTCAGCTCCGGACTTCTCACTTCAGACTTTCCAACTACTGAGTTCGGTGTAGCCGTCAGGTGATGTGTGCTGTGACAGGACACAGGGCCAACCCGCCGCTTCAATCTGCGTCACCGGAGGCCTCAAGTTCCAGCTCCCAGTCCAGCTGGAGACTGTAAGGCACTAAAGGCACGCAGGTTGCTGAATCCTCTGCTCTATGTAACATCTCCGAGTCTTCCCTACGTCGTGTCCGTTCAGCTGCTGAGTCGCCGGTCACTCATTATATATGTACAAAGCCGATATGTGCCAAACCATACATTCACTCATACAGGCTTCCGGCGCTCAGCTAACTGCATCTCTTTAGTGGTAGTGGCGATGTTCAATGGCGGGCAGGACAGAGGATACGACACCAATATTGGTCAAGAACACTGCCGGATCCAGCGTGGTCAACAACACGCGGATGCACAGCAGTGTTGTAGTGCCTTCCCCACGACGTGCACGTGTCAGTGTCCGCAGAGAAGAATAGAATGACGATATTGCATTTTTAGCTCGACTATTCGAAGAATAAGAGAGCTTATGTAATCACCCCGGGGTCGGCGTCGGCGTCGGCGTTAGTGTCGACAACCACATTTGTTCATGGGCTTCCTTGTAGCATTATCTTAAGGGCTGCATAAGCAATTTCGGTTCCTGTAACCCATGGGCTCCCATGGAACCCAAATTATGATAGCCCATAAAATGTGCCCCATTTCACATCAAAATTTGCGTGTAAGCTGTGTTTACAAGTCTATATCTCTTACAATTCTTACCCTAGCACAACAAAATTTGGCATTTAGCTTCCCTATAGCATTATCGTAAGAGCTGCTTAAGTAATTTTGGTTCCTGTAACCCTTGGGCTCCCATGGAACCCACATCCTGATAGCCCTTAAAATATGCCTGTTTCACATCAAATTTTGCGTGTAAGCTGTGTTTACAGGTCTTTATCTCTTACATTTTTTGTCCTAGCTAAACTTAACTTTGGAATTGGTTTCCTTATAGTATGTTGTAAAGGGTTGGATAAGTAATTTTGTCTTCTGGAAATTCTGGGCTCCCATGGAACCCAAATTATGATGGCCCATAAAATGTGCAATAAAGGCAGATCTAGGTTTGCATGTAAGCATGTATATATCTATAATTTTGGTTTGGGATTTGTTATAGCATTATGCATTTTATTACTTCACCCATATTGGGGCATGGGCTCCCTCCTCGCCCCCAATCTACCCAAGCCCCCACTCCCCTCCTTTTTTTTTTTTTTTTTTACATATTTCTGTGTTGTTTTAGTCAATTCTTACACATATATGTTGCCACACTCCCCGCCCCCACCATCCCACCCCCACCATGTTGCCCCCTCCCCCGCCCCCACCTCCCACCCCCCACTTGAAACTTTTTTTTTATTATTTTGTTTACATATTTCTGTGTTGCTTTTGTCAATTCTTACACATATGTTGTACCCTCCCCACGACACCCCCAGCCTCTCACCCCATCACCACGCCCCACACTTGATTTTTTATTTTTTTAAAAAATATTTCTGTGTTGTTTTGATCAATTCTTACACAAATATGTTGCAAACCTCCCTGCCCCCACCACCCCACCCCCGTCTCTCTCCTATCACTCCCCCCACCCCGCCCCAGACTTGAAACTTTTCTTTTTTTTACAGATTTCTGTGTTGCTTTTGTCAGTTCTTACACATATATGTTGAAACCCTCCCACCCCCCGCCCCATCTCCGCCTCTCACCCCATCACCCCACCCACCACGCCCCACATTTGAATATACATTTTTTATACATATTTCTTTGTTGTTTTAGTCAATTCTTACACACATATGTTGCCCCCGCCCCCCGCCCCCTAACCCACTCCCGCATCTCACCCCCGCTCCCCCCACAACCCCGTCTTGAAAATCAATTTTTTTTTTTTTACATATTTATGTGTTGCTTTTGTCAAATCTTACACATATATGGTGCCCGATCCCCCAACCCCCCACACCCCCGCCTCTCACCCCGCCCAACTTCTCACATATTTCTTTGTTGTTTTAGTCAATTCTTACACATGTTGCCCTCCCCACCCCACGCCTCTACCCCATCCCCACTCAAACTCGATTTTTTAAAAAAAAATTCTTCATATTTTTGTGTTGTTTTGGTGAATTATTACATAGCTTCTACACATGTATGTTGCCCTCACCACCCCCACTCCCCCCACCATCCATCCCGCCTCTCTCCCACCCCAACCCCGCACCCCACTCAAAACTCTATTTTTTTTAATTTATTTTTTTTACATATTTCTGTGTAGTTTTGGTCAATTCTTACACATAGTTATGTTGTGCTCCAACCCCACCCCACATTGTTGTAGCCTTATTTACTGATGGTATATACTAGTATAAATTTATTATTCTCCGAAAAATCGAATAGTCGAGCTGCGCTGTTCTCCGACAGCTCTTGTTTTTTTAATATAATCTCTATAGGGTGTTGTTTTTTTTGTCCAGGTTTCCATTGGATAATTGGTCATCTCAATAATCTTACAGCTCCTCCTCCTCCATGCTAGTGGCTTCACCTAATTAAAACAATAATACCTCCACCTTGCCAATTAAGGAAAATAAAGTACAATTAACAAAACACGTTTGTGTGTCCATTTTTTTTATTTCATCAAGTTTTACATATAAGGCAAAAGCAAATGAATCAACAGAGAGATAGAGGGAGAGAGAGAGAGTTTTTCAACAGTAAACATAATACAATATTTAAATTCCTAATAAACCAAACTAAAGTAGAAAGTAATTAAACACATAACGACCTATCAGTATTGTTAATTATTAAATCGGGATTAAAATTTTACATTAGGCATAAAGTGGGAAAACATAACAATAATTAGTATGTTCTACTTGAACAATTGAATAAAGATATATTAGTATTTTGAAAATAAGTTACGTTAAAAGCATGACACAAACGGAACCGGTACTACAATAAATATTATGTACTAATTCGAAATATGAACACAAACCTGTTTATGGATATTTCTATGTCATCAAACAGCACATGTTACGAAAAATATTGACATACTAAACGGACTGCGGGCGATCTGGAAGAACTATGAAGGTCAATTCATTTACATTTTACGCGTGTTTTACTCAATAATACCGTAAATCATTTGTTCCATGAGTATACAGAATTACAAACAATAGCCAATGACAATGCTTATAATCAATATCAAATAATTATAGACGTTACATACATAATATACCATGCTAATTGACAATCTACCATGCTAATTGACAGTATACCATGCTAATTTACTTTTCGTTCATAATAAAATGATATACTAATTGTTATCCCAAGCATCTATTTAAGACTTATAAAAATAATATAAAAAATCACAAACAAACATACCATTTTACATAGTAATAGTAATCAAAACTTGCTAATGCTTATGAAATATTTTGTTTCTGATTTTGAAACAATCAAAAAGATAAATTGCCAATTTCTTCGCAGTATTTTGCTTTTTTGATGACAACACCTCTTTAAATGTGGGGGAAATTGTTCTCTGAAAATAGTACTGATTGATAAGCTTTGATCTTAGTTCATTATATACAGAACATGCCAATATAAAATGGTATTCGACTGCTAGGACTTCACATATACTACATTTATTTTGTGGTTTATGCCAACGACCCGCTTCTACGTGCAACCTTTGGAATGACATTCTCAATGATGATGTAGAGTTTTTGTTTACCCTCGCCGTGTTGAAACTAGTCATTTTGGCGAGCTTTTCAATTGAAGATTTCGGAAGCCGGAGAGTCCTGTTGTAGCATAACGTATCTCGTCCAAGTAGTTTATTGCAGAACTGTAGAAGGCATCAACCGAGCTGTAGAAGAGTAGAAATCCATCGCAGATAGCCTGTAGAAAATTTAGCTGTTCCAAGTAGATTATGAAGTACAATAGAAAATTTTGGCCAATCGGATTGCCTGCAGAATTGTGACTAGGTCAATCTGATTGCCGGCTCGAAATCGTCTTAACCAATCAGGGCACATGTGATTTGAAGCCTCCCAGATAGGTCAATCCCATCGCTCGTGGAGTCCGTGTTGGTGGTTTTACACGTTTGTGGTGATGGCTCCTCCTGTATACACGCCGTCGTACCACATTCGTCGTGGTGATGGCTCCTCCGGTGTACACGCCGTCGTACCACATCGTCGTGGTGATGGCTCCTCCGGTGTACACGCCGTCGTACTACATCGTCGTTGTCCAACACCATACGACTGGTGTATATCCCGCAGGGTTTATCCAAAGATTTTAGGTCCCGTGATGTTTACGTCCTGGAGCTGGCACAAAATGGTGGACGACCCCCGGAACGTTCCCCAACGTTTGCGGAGGTGATGTTACGGCGTCTTCCATTCTGTGTAAGCTCCATGGTCTGTATCCGTGGTGAGTAGTATAGTGTGAGCACCAGCTCCCTTTCTTGTTCGGCGTTCGGTCGTCCTCGATCTGGGTGAATGACTTAAAGGTGATGGGTGAATGACTTGAAGGTCACGGGTGAATGATCTGTATGCGAGGAATGTGGGAAGTGTATGATTATGCGTAAACGAAGTAATTAATCGTTCTTATCTGACAAGTGTAATGAATTTTTCCTGACATCAAAAGGAAGATGAAGACTGTTTCTCCCTTCCCAGAGGCATTTTTAATTAATTGTGGCGCCTGTTTTTCCCGCCCAGAGTTTTTTTTTTATATAAAGAAGATATTAATCACAGAATGATTGATATATATGAAACACATTTTCGCTTTAACCATTCACGTCTAAAAAAAGATGCGTATCTAACTCGTTTGGATACGTGTTTGGACATGTTTTTTAACAAGGTCTCGTGATTTGATAATTCAAAATGATTTTTGAAGGCATGCGTGAGCAACTGATATCGACCAATCAGTGGATCGAAAGCTTCGCTCATAAATGGTATAAAGGATCGCCGAACTTCATAACAATGTAACAGTGGGTCTAAGTAACAATGGCTACAACAGATAAGTTGTATATTGCCGATGATGAGGGTTTTATGGTTAAAAGGTGTACAGAAAAGGACAGCAAAAGAGAAATATGTCGTTATAGAATAGGAGAGGATATTTTCCTATTAGTTACGGAATTTGAGGGTAAAATATACATTCACGTGAGATATTTTGACGGAATACATCCTACAAAGAAAGGAGCTACGTTTAAGTTACTACGATGGAAGGAATTTGTGAACGTGATTCCAGAAGTTCAAATAAGAATCGCTAAATGTCAAGGAATGAAATATCATTTAGGAGGTAACTGGTACCTGAGCTTAACTGAAGGAATCGCTCGGGTGGATCTGAGACAGTTTTGGTTACCGGAAGGATCGACAGATGTAAAACCTACGAAAAGGGGTATATCTTTACGTTATGAACAGTTTGGAGAATTGGTGAAAAGGTTGAGCGATATAGAGTGTCATGTTCCCGAACTGAAAAAAACAGTATCCTGTATGGAAAGAGACGATCACAAAAATCAGTTAGGAGCCATGATGTGTTCCGAGTGTAATCCGAATGATTACACAAATTGGCAGATAATGTCATAGAAAAGTAATATACGGATTGATTTTCATAAGGGATAGTTTTGAGGATAGACGTCATTGTTAAGATAAATTCGATGGATTCCGTTTATTTTTTAACGGGTTTAATAAAGTTGACAGATTGAAGAAGTGAAGTGTTGTATGATATCTTTGAATTATAAAATTAGTATTGTACCATTCAGTTTTAAAAAATGACTCAACGGCAACTGGATCTATTACATTTTCGCTTAAATGCGGACGATATAAGAGAACTTAAATATTTGGAAAATCAAGTGATTTGTGAATTAAACGAACGATTTTCGATTATTGTGAAACGACACAATCAGTCTACTTACGTTTTGTTGAAAAGTGGAAGGAAATGTATAACACTACCTTGGGATATTTTTGATGTCGTCTGTAATGCGCAAGTAAGCGTTACGTATTTAAAACATTTCTTAAAACAAGATGGATAGTAATAAATGGTTGCGTTCTTCTTGCGAAATAGAATTTAATCCGGAGTTAGACCCGTGTTAGTGAGAACTGCCGCTCACGAGGAGCAAGAATGTTTATTTCATTGTGAGAAGTGCTCTCCGACGAGGCTTTATTGTTCGCACTGTTTGGAGTATTATCCGTTTAGCAAGTGAAAGATCTATATAGAGTGTAATCATCAACAATTAAGCCCATTTAACACCCAACAGTGGATCAGAAAGCATGGAAACGGACAGCGTCGTGTTTGGACAAAAATACAATACTCCGAATATGATGTTTTACGAAGACCGGTTGGAGACATTTGGTTCGTGGCATAAACAAATTTCACAGGATAAACATTCATTAGCAAAAGCCGGATTATACTACACCAAAGAAAGAGATATTGTAAAATGTTTCGCTTGCGGCGTAAAGCTCTGTCAGTGGATGTCGCAGGATGTATCGCTTTGTGAACACAAGAAATGGAAATGGTCACCTGATTGCGTTTTCTTGAAAATGATTGGCTACGGAGAACGTAAAAGCGATCATCAGTGGTTCGATGTCAACTTTTTCACAAACGATACAGTCGGTTAACAGTATATTAGTGAATTGGTGTTTTCCACAAGATAAAGTCATGAACCATAGTCAATTCAGTTAGTGGAATCTTACTTCAATGTGTTGTACGCTAAAACGATATCTTCTGCAATGAATACTGTGGTGAAGAATATGTGTGAAGGTTGTCAGTATGGAAGTCTGTCGCAGACGAAGCACACCTGCTTAACGTTATCAACGAAAGACAAGCTAGAGTTATACTTTGAGTCGATTGTGAATGCGGTGGACGAGGATTATATTTTGATGCAATGGGAAGGCGCTGTGAGATGTGAAAGTGACATTTCTGCGGAATTGATCGATATCTATAAACTTAAGCTCAATTGCAAAGACTGGAGGCAGACGGACATGCAAACTGTTAGATGGAGGCAGAAAATGATCGATATGACTGTTCAAGTAATTGAATTAGAAAACAGATTTTGCAATGTGTTCTCATAAATGAAATAGTATATGTTGTCAAATAGACGCTAATAAAACGTATAACCATAGTAGCTGCCTTGTGTCTTTTTTCATGAATTAACAATGTCTTCACAAATACGTCAACTACGATCCACATTAACCCTATTGATGAATGTTTAGGTCTACACGTTGGATCGTAGATGTCCTATTTGCTGAAGGTAAAAGAAAAAATAATAGTAATAATGATAATAAGACTATAAACAGTTTACACGTTTATTAATGGTTTACACATCTGGTTATATACACAGGTATTATCTACACACATAGAATACACATTAGTCATTGTTTCATCAATATAGAAATCATTCAGCGTAAGAGAGACAGAGTTAAATGTGTTTACAATATCATCCATAGAACGTCCTGTCAGGCGTTGACGAAGAAAATACAAACAATATAATCCGCATACACCGGAATAGTTACTTTGAAGTTGCTGGATATTATACTTTACTTTACCCCCACTTCTTTTAACCCACTGATTAAAATAATCACTATAAACTCGGGCTTGTGACCGTAACTGTCAAAGAATTCTATTTCGCTCGGACATGGTTGGTAAAACGCGCACCAATGTTGTCCCGGCTTTGAGTGTACGTCCGTATTTACGATGATTCCGTAAGGGTAGCTAAATCCCGCGTTTGGAAGTCTGTCAGCCGCAAACACACCGACAACTCCATCTCTTAACTCCTCATCGCACTCGATGCAGCACTCCAGTTGTGACGTGTTCATTGCTGTACAATTATATCTCGTTCTTTATTAATCTCAAAGTATCCCGGAGACTCGCTGTACACGATGCAACTCATCGGTTCTACAAAATAAAAACATAAAAACACATATAATGTATGTATAACAATGCAAACGACTATACACGGCAATATGTACTACAAAGTATATACAAAAATAAAAATAAAAATAAATAAAACAGATATAATGTATGTATAACAATGCAAACGACTATACACGGGCGACATATATTATAAAGTATATATAAAATGTATAGTTAAAATAAAGCAAGTAAATACACTTCTTACCCGGTAGACCCGTTTTGAATTGAACCTCCAGTCTCACGCTCCCGTTCTTCACAAGTGACAGGTATTCTCCGTGGTGGGAAAAGTTCGGTTCCAACTGAAACGCAAAGAGCGTGGAACCACTTATAAAGTGTGATCTATCCAAACCGTTGCCTTCATCGTGCCTCCATTTTCCGCTGTCTAGGAGCAAGTTGATATACGCGCGTATCGTTGATGTTCCAGCGCTGACGTTGAAGTCTAGTTTTAGCGGATTTCCCCCTACTGGAAGTCCGTCGGCATACACAGCAATATGTTGAATACCACAGTTTTCAAAATTGAACGGGTTGGTAGTATAGTCTCCGATCAGAGCATTGCTCTTTTCGAATCCCACAATTATCTTTTCCGGTCTTCTTCCTTGAAACATGTTTTCCCAGTTGAACGAGGTACTACCCGTAGCGATGCTCTGTGAACGACATTCCACCTTGTTATATGGATATAGGGCGTTATGCTTCTCTAAGATTTTGGAGTGTCCATAGATGACAGCAGGGTTCACACGAATTTTCTTGGCGAGGATGTAAATGTCCACGATATCGATTTTAAAGTCTGTACCGGCATCTGCTGCGAGCAAAGCGAAGTTCGCTGGATTTCTGTACAACAACGCTAGATGTTTTCTCACCATCCTGTAAACCGAACTATGACGAGGTGTCGGTGGATGTGGTTCTTTTTATATCTTTAAAATCGTCTTCGCTGATCCACGTATCAAATTTCGGTGGCCAACCTTTCCACCGTTCTAACTTTTGTGTTTGACCCGCTCTCTTTCTAGAGGATAGCACTTTTTCAACTAAATAAGTATCTTGTTCGTAGGCTTTCTTAAGCTGATTTTGGACAAAACGTACCAGTGACCAACTCTCCCGCATAATCTTTTAACTGGTACTGGGGTATGCTTTCTCTCATAAAGCGTTTGTTCACCACAAACAACTCTCTCGACCAACGTTCGTCGTACTCTTTCTGGAACGGTCTTCGCAAGAAGGGAACCCTCACCAAGTCACTTACTTTGAATGTGTAGGTTATCGTTTGCGGTAATGTTTTGTTCTGAGATGACTGATATTGTAGCTTCCACAACTCCGTCGAGTCCTTCTTCTTCACGCTCATCGGTGAACGTTTAATGGAACGATGATAGGTTTTATTATTGCGCGTCATGTATCTAACCAGGCGCGATTTGATGGTTTTAATCGCTCTTTCCGCGTAGGACGCTTTAACCACATTTTGCGTGACGAAGAATTCAATACCTTCTTTCTTTAACAATGGCTATCCAGCTGGCTTGCGGAACGTCGGTGGTTCTACCCAGGTGCCCGCCCGTGCACGAAAATTGCCCGGAGGGGCACCTGGAGTCTTCCTCCACCAATGGAAGCTGGAAAGTCGCCGTATGACCTAAGCTGTTGGTGCGACTATAAAATCCAATTCAATTCAATTCTTTAACAATGGTTTAACGTTCTTGTTGACAAATTCGGTCCCTTTGTCACTACGAATATGTGTGGGTTTTCTCCCTTTAGCAAAAATTAATTGAAATGCAGCCACCATTTCTTTGCCCGTTGTCGTGCGCAAAGCCACCGTCCACACGTATTAGACATGATATCAATAGCCAACAAAAAATAAGAATAGCCGTCATTTTCTTTCTTGTAATACTCCATGTTGGCCGTATCCACGTCCCATTGATAATCCACGAAAGGGGCAATAACTCTCCTGCGCTTGAATTTAGTTCTTTCTTCGCGGTGCACGGCATAGTCCTCTTGTTTCAAGAGCCAATTACGAATTTTGTCTCTACCTAGAACAAATTTACCTTCCTTTCTAACGGCTCTGTACATTTTTTCAACCCTACCATAGGCGCCATCATGTTTGGGGTCGTAATAAATTCGTTCTAGATACTTTTCGTAGTTCATAATTTTAGCCACTTGATTTTTCCGCTTTGAACGTTGTCACGCACTTTTCTTTTCTCTGGAATCCCCGGCAGAGGTGGAATAGTCCCTGTCCCTTTCTGACTTCTTTGTGATTGAGTTAATAGGCTGAGTGGAACGTTAATGTCCGTCAGCAGCGTTTCAAATTCCTTGTGACCAATTGGACGAAAGTCTCGATAATCTTTTAACTGTATCTTGACGAGATCAACGATGTTCGAGCTTGGTATCACGCGATCGCCAATGAACACTTCTCCTTTTTCATTCCAAGTCACGTGTGGCAGAATATAAGTCAATAGGTCCCGAGCCCTGCTTTGAAGCGATCTAGGAAACGTGGCAATCAGTCGTTCGACGGAGCTTGCATCGGTCTGATTGACAGGGTCCGCTACTGTTGTATTATATACAAACTGCAGCGAAGGAACTGTTATATCTTCTAGTGGAATGGGAGAATTGTCTTCTACTGCGGTTGAAGTGTCCCGACTACTTGAACTGCACTCTGATAGAAGTCGTTCGTATCTGTCATATGGCAGCAATATCCTCTTCTTCATGATTTATACGCTCTGATAAATAACAGTATCTTCTTCGGGAAATACTCTGGTTCGCACGCGGTATTCCTCCTCTGCACGTGGTGAGAAATCCAAGACTAAATAGCCGTAGGGCTGCGATGTCGCGTCTTTATAGGCTTCCATCACAAAAGCTCCTTTGCCAGGAAAAGCTTGTCGTGTCAAGCATTGTATCTGAGAAACGTCTCTCGGGTTTTTCATCATTACCAAAATATGCGTGTTTAAATTAATAGTGCGACTGTGTTTCCCCTTGCAATAGAGATTTTGGTTGAGGTAAAGCAAGTTTAAATGGCGATGATGCATACCCTTTACGAATAAATTTTCCATGTCGACGGATGACGTCACACTTTCCATCAAGTCATCTAAAATCACCAGATTGCAACGAGTATCGCTAAATAAGCTATTCAACTCTTCTTCGCTGGGTAAACCGCTATGGAATGTAATGAATGGCAACTCCCTCTCCATGCTCGAAAATAACGGCTGATAAATACCGTAACAGTACAAGACCTTTTCAGGTAGATTGAGAAACATGTCGTCTTTGTGTCGTAAAAGCCGAAAAACCCACCTCGTCTTCCCGCTACAGGTAGCCCCGGACACTGATATAGACGTGCACTCGGGGAAAGGATACATATTGAAATGATGTAGTTGATTACTGTCAGATTTTTTATATCTTCTTAGTCTTCGAAGTTACTAGCGAGCAGGTCGATCAATTGTTGGTCGTCGACCTCTTCCTCTCACAAAAGCTCCTTTGCCCGGAAAAGCTTGTCGTGTCAAGCATTGTATCTGAGAAACGTCTCTCGGGTTTTTCATCATTACCAAAATATGCGTGTTTAAATTAATAGTGCGACTGTGTTTCCCCTTGCAATAGAGATTTTGGTTGAGGTAAAGCAAGTTTAAATGGCGATAATGCATACCCTTTACGAATAAATTTTCCATGTCGACGGATGACGTCACACTTTCCATCAAGTCATCTAAAATCACCAGATTGCAACGAGTATCGCTAGATAAGCTATTCAACTCTTCTTCGCTGGGTAAACCGCTATGGAATGTAATGAATGGCAACTCCCTCTCCATGCTCGAAAATAACGGCTGGTAAATACCATAACAGTACAAGACCTTTTCAGGTGGATTGAGAAACATGTCGGCTTTGTGTCGTAAAAGCCGAAAAACCAACCTCGTCTTCCCGCTACATGTAGCCCCGGACACTGATATAGACGTGCACTCGGGGAAAGGATACATATTGAAATGATGTAGTTGATTACTGTCAGTTTTTTTTTATATCTTCTTAGTCTTCGAAGTTACTAGCGAGCAGGTCGATCAATTGTTGGTCGTCGACCTCTTCCTCTGGCACAGGACATAAGGTGATATCGAGAGGCGCAGTGTTAATGCCGTCTTTTAACACCTTTGTCTTACAATAAAAATACGAAAATCCTCTTCTTTCTTGAGTGTATGTAAAAATGTCGTTGTTTCTAACCCTGAAACCGCGATTTCTTCCTCCTTGTGCCTTGCCGCTTTTTAACACGTACCGAAATTTTGACATGGGAGCTTTCACGGTTCTCTTACTGATACCTTTGGAACTGAACTTGTACTCGTTGCGTCGACGTTCGTTGTGAGATCTGTACCTCGTTTTGCTTCTCAAACTACGCTTCAACAATTTGTAGGCAGTGATTACGGTAGAAGATGGTCTGATGATCTTGGACTTTCGCACGATATAAGTCTTACTACAAAGCCCGATTATTTCGTCTCCCTTGTATTCGAGTTTGAAAAGCCCGGGTGTACGGTTGTCGTATTTGGCGTGTTTTGTATAACACGCGCGAGGAAACCAGTGGTTCTTAGAGTCCGCTTCAATGTTAGCATCTGCGCAAAATCCTTTTAGACCAAAGTGGTATTGTTCCCTCATGCGGGGTTTGATGACATCTTCCAAACAGGAACCGAATATAGCCATGTACGCGCTGTCTGTGTCCATCTCACAGTACTCGAAATCACTACGATCTACATAGACATCCACGAAGTCATAGTAAAACTCGAGCATACGGAGTTTGGCGTACTGTAAAATGAAATAACCCAGTTGTATCGGAAGATCCAGCTTGATCTTTGTCTTGGCCATCTCCAAATCGTAGTATTGGTCTTCTGGGTCCAGACAGTCCAGTTTTCGAAAACGAGGATCGTTAACCTTTAGGCACGTTTCGTTTTCGCCTTTCACGTACTTTACGTCTCTGTGCTTTGTCTTGTCCATAATCAATGACCCATAGGCAGAATTTCCTATGACCTTCATGGTTTCGGCAATGATGGCGGTCTCTGGATTTTTATCACCAGATCGTCTCGCATCGCTGACCTCCTTTACAAATTCTTTAAAACATCGATGTTGTTGAAACTCAATCACCTGGTACACTTCGGTAACCACCATTCCATGCTCGAGGTACCACTTGAGAAGAGGAGTGGCGAGCAAAATTTGGCGAGCTTTCATGCCTCCCACTAGTAACCGCCTGGAAGCTTTGGACAAGTTTTCTTTTTCGACGTGGTCTTGCATGTGCTCCCCAAATGATTCAAATGGAATGTCTGTGGTGCAGAAGAGCGGTGACATTTCCAATTTCCAGATGTTGTTCCAATATCAGTGGCGCATTAGCCTCGTAGACCTCGCGTAAACCATTGTCCACAATTTCATCATGCCTATGCCAAGGGGCTGTTTCATTGGCTCCCCATGGTTGCTGTTGCAAGGCGCCCCCGGTCTTGTAATGATGTCTCATACCATGTAGATACAGATCATGTCGGTTGTTGAAAGAGTCTGCGCATCTCCGGCATTTATATTGCGAAGGAGTAGACAACATTCTGGGTTTCTTGGCAGGTGGGGATGTACTACTGCCTTTTTCTTTGGCTCTTTGCATCGGTGCTTTATCGTGCCACTGAAGATGGCGTCTGAGCCCGTGTGCGGTAGAGCAACGCTTATTGCATTTTAAACATACGTGGTGACTGCTACCATCGCACGTGTTCTCGTGACGCTTTTTGGCGCTGAGATATTTGAAAACTTTCCCGCATTTAGAACAGGGATATTTACTCGTTTCGTGTTCAGCGAGGATATGCGCGTTCAAATGTTTCTTATGCTGGTAAACTTTGGAGCAGTGGCTGCAGGTAAACGTAGCAGCACCATGTTCAGTTATATTTACGTCTTCCTAAAAAAACAAAAAGGTGTATTATGTTACGATAATGCTCGTAATAGTGTAGAAATATTACGCTAGAGTAGTAAATTATTGTATTTCACATGTCAATGCATTATTTTAGGTGACAACACTTACGGGTATACGTTGATCTGTCACTTTTCCTCGCATGTTTACTTCCGCTAAGTTTATTGCCGATGTGCTTGCTGCTGACTCCTTAAATGTATAAGAGGCACATCATTTTCAATACTATATATTTACAACAACATCAACTTCAACGTTAAAGATAGTACTAGTACATATTTATCAGGACACGTAAAAGAGGTATATAATTGAAAATAATACTATTTATTTACAAACAAAACAATTTTCAATCTTAGCTAAAATATTTAAAAGGAGACTCTTACTTGCATATTATCATCGAGAGAGTCATTCAGTCTGTGGACGTTTTCGTGAGTAGATAACTCATTTTCATTCTCGAATGACGTCATACACCACCGACACGTTTTGTTCATCTGTAATATAGCAACACTTTCACAATATATGATCAATAATAACGACGAAATACAAAATATTTCCTTTAATGATTTGTGTGGCAGTTTTAAGACACCATAGTGGGATATTAATTTCAACTTGCACACATGTAAAATATCGCGACAGACTAATGACAGTTTTAAGCCACCATAGTTATACATTGGTGATAAACTCCTGTAGGTCATGTTACATTAAACTTAACTATTGCCAATTGACGCATGTATACTATCGTACAATAACACAAATCTACAAATGTATCTGTTAATCAAAGCGTGACGTGTAACATAACACACTTAGATTTAACTCGGGTATGCATTTTCACAATATATGATCAATAATAACGACGAAATACAGAATATTTCCTTTAATGATTTGTGTGGCAGTTTTAAGCCACCATAGTGGGATATTAATTTCAACTTGCACACATGTAAAATATCGCGAAAGACTTACGACAGTTTTAAGCCACCATAGTTATACATTGATGAAAAACTCCTGTAGATCATGTAACATTAAACTTAACTATCGCCAATTGACGCATGTATACTATCGTACAATAACACAAATCTACAAATTTATCTGTTAACCAAAGCTTGCGTGTAACATAACACACTTAGATTTAACTCGGGCGTGCATTTTCACAATATATGATCAATAATAACGACGAAATACCAAGTATTTCCTTTAATGATTTGTGTGGCAGTTTTAAGCCACCATAGTGGGATATTAATTTCGACTTGCACACATGTAAAATATCGCGACAGACTAATGACCGTTTTAAGCCACCATAGTTAAACATTGATGATAAACTCCTGTAGATCATGTTACATTAAACTTAACAATCGCCAATTGATGTATTAGGCGGGGACCCAAGCCTGAAAAAAACGAAAACGTTTACCCGGAAAGATATACTCCTGATTTTTTAAATATTAACAGATGGGGGTCTTGTACATATGAAACCACTGTATGGACTTCTGGCATACTTTGCATTTCGTAACAGCATCGCGATTTCTACGGTAACCCATTCGTACCAAGCCAATATATGAAAATCGCTGAACAAACATTCAAAGGAAAATAAAGAAATTTGCACATGTCCTTTTAGGCAAATACAGTTCCAGTATTTGAAACCTACAGGTGTATATGAAATATCAAACTACAGAATCAAGACCTGATTATGTTACACTTTACTAATTTTAACAAGAGTTATAGACCTTTTATGAATTTTGTTTTGTCCTGTGCCAGGGATAATGCGAATTTCTTGTGTTCACAATAACTGCAGTAAACGGTTTCTGATTTCCACTAAATGTTGTATGGTGTTAGGCCGTATACCTACAAGGCCTTTGACAAGTTCAATACTGAGTAAAACTGACACTTGCTTTAAAGAGTTATTACCCTTGGTTATTGAAAGAATAGGCACAATTTAGCTTGAGTACACACATTACTTTAGTAAATGGATTCCGATCTTCACATTATTTAGTGTGAGACTTTATATGAATATGAACTTTGACAAGATGACAATGAGCAGAAGTGACACCTGCCTTACTGAGTTATTGCCCTTGATTATTGCAAAAATGCAAATTTCAGCTTTCGTACACAATACATTAAATAAATTGGTTCGATTTTCACACAGTTTGGCGTGTAGCTTTATATCAAACGGATTTCAGACAGGTTAGACGAGTATCAAGTTATTGCTCTAAATTGTCGAAAAATTCCATGGTCTGATTGTTTCCTACTTTCCTTTGAAATATCATCAATTACTGTGTAATATTCTAATTGAACAAAGAGGATATCGTCCTGACTAAGGAGCGTGATTGTTTTCACGATGATTGTAATAAATAGCATTTGATTTCCCATGCTTTTTGGGGTAATATTATTAAGGTCTCGGTTTTGTTTGACAATGAGAACAATTGAGGAGTGGTTTACAAAGTTATCGCCCTTGATGTTTGCAAATATTTAAATTTCAGACTGAGTACACGGCAACTACAGTAAACGAGTTCTGATTCTCACTAATATTTAGTTGAAGGGTTTTGGACAATAACACTATGTGGACTTGTCACGTAGTTGTTTTCGAAGCATTTATATTCATATAAGATAATATTTTTTACAAATATGGAACTAGTTAAGTATGACACTACTGTTTTTGACAAATTGTTGGAATCCCAAATGAGAACGAAATGTGCAACTTTTGTTGCAGATTTGTTTTTGTTTTGTTAGGTTAGAGGTTTCATTTTTAGTCTTTTACCAGATACGCTTAGGCAGATGTAATTGAAGCCTTTTATTATACCTCTTTGTATATGGATGATATTTTGGACAATTACAACCCTTTCTTTTATTTACTACATATACTTTCTTTCCAAAGAACTTCACCTCAAAAAAGCTAATATTTCTCATAGTTGCTATATCTTCTTTACTCGAGTTACATCTCGCGACTGAAACTGAGAAATAATAAGCCAACTCTATGACAAGAGAGATCATTTCAATTTTGACACTGTTTAAGGCACGACTAGACAATATTAAAGACAACCATCGAACGTTACCGTCATTTCAGGATTTAGGTAGAAGTCATCATAGGTCCACAATCTTTCCGGCGATCGCAATATCAAGTGGAAAGCAAAGCGGTGAACTGTAAATGGGTCAACCACTTAACATGCAGTGCGTTGCAAAATAATAAGGTGACAACCTCCTTTGATAAGCCTTTTAACAGTGATCATTACCCAATCTTTACCAGGATCACCATGTGTCTCTATCAACGTTTTATAAAATAGTCTGCGATTACGTCATAATTTGTCACATGACCATAGCTAAAATATCAAAATAGTTATCAGAAATCATCTCCGTGACCTGACACCATTAATGCCATGGGGTGGTGCTGAGTGGTACAATCGAACGGAACTCCGCTTACTTTGGACATTTTTGATGAATTTAGGTTAGTATTTTAATTTTAGGTAGGCTGTTTAGAGCTATGCAATTTTAGAAAGTGATGGTAAGAACAAACGATATAATGCAACCCTATGGAAAACGCAATGGTAGAGTCCATTTTGATTGTTTTAATGGCAGAGTGATATGCCAAAGAATACATTTTATTCTACCGCAGTATAATGCTGAGCAAACATTAGTGTTTATTCACTAAAATAAATATTGAATAAGTATTTGAAAAGGTTTGCGTGACGTTTACTGCATTCGTTTTCAAGAAAGTAATAACGACCAAAATATATTAATCCAAAAGTTAGCATAAGCTTTAGCACAATATTGTGTCACGTGATCTACAGAGGCAGTAAGACAGGACGTTATGCCTTTGGAGATGTCTGTAGTGCTGCAGACACTAGAAATAGGAAGAAAGTGTGCTTTATTAGGCTGTTTTTGTAAATTAGGAATACCGTACATAGTTGGAAGTTTGTTTTGCTTTTCATCTACTCCAGCTTTAATAGTGCTTCATTGAGTTTTATATCCGGACAAACCTTTGCGAAGGTTTATTATCATAACCCTGATTTACTTCAAGTATTGTCAGAACACTTCTGCTATAAGGTCTGTCACAACGTGAATACTGTGGTGACTATATGTGCAGACTTTTTAAGATTATTGGTCATTATCACATTCATACAATCTGTGTTAAACTTGTTAACAAAAATAACAAAATAGGATAGGACCCTATCATTATGCAATGCACTGCATGTTTAGATGTTGACCTATTTACAGTTCGCCACAATGCTTTACAATTAATGTTGCGATGACCCGACTGATTTTGAACCCTATGATAACTTCTACTCACAGGAATTTATTACGATATATAATATAGAAGGCTAGAAAGAATATAGTTATAGTATATGTATATAGTAAAGGGCCTTCTTCTGCTCTCTATCTCTATCCTTCAATACTATATATCGTAATGAATGCATGTGCTTCTACCTAAACAGGCCTAATTTTTTATTTAATATAATATTTGTCTGATCGTCATCATTCTTTTTTTGTCCTGGCTTCTGACAAGTATTTGCTTTGTGGCTTTCTGGGAATTTCTATTCATATATACATGATCATTTTGTGTTATACTTATATTGCCTACTAATTGCTATTCATACTTCCTAGTTTGTAATGGGTTATAGCCTGGGTGGTCGAATTGTATTGGAATGAAAATAGGGTAAGAGTGAGGTATGGTGCACTCTAGAACCTGGTTTAACCCCAGCAGCCTTTATGTCACTGACCATTCCAAGTAGGTACTCATAATGTCACTGACCATTCCAAAGAGGTACCCATATTTCAACCGTTTGAGTTTGCCATTTCGCATACTTTGCTCTTTTCTATCCTTGTGATTGGTGTTTGTTTCAAATACGTGTGTTTGGTTGATTGATTGTGTTCTGTGAATGTTATATTTTCTTCTCGACTTTTATACCATAATTTGTTTCTGACTCGAAATAGGATATGGATCACATTTAGTGATACTTATAATTTTAAACTGTAAATATGATTCTATTACACTATTTAATACATTGCGTCCCATGGATCAAGGCGATACAAACCGTAGGAAAATATTCAAGTTCATGATGTGTTTGAGAAACGACGCTGACAAACTTCTTAACCAGAAGTTGCCTGTTCAATCAGTCAGAACCTAGAATTGAAACTCAAGGTCACAGAAACACCAATGTTGGTTGGACAGTTAATGATCATATGTAACAAAAGTGCAAATTTCAAATAAATCACTTAGATAGTATTCAAGTTGTTTTGGAGAAACTCTGTCAGACGTCATACCCAAACAATGACGTCGCTCAATCGCTTCCAACGAAACTAGTCAATACAAACCCCGTTATTTTTCTGATAAATACAATCAAAGGTTTTTGACAAAATAGTGAACCAATTTGGAAGTTTACAATTTGATAAGACAGTAATTGCAGTAACTACTATTCTATTTTCAAGGTAAATTAAAGGTCCATAACTGTATTAAGAAATCTAAAAGCTACCATCGAACGGATTCTAAATGTCTGCCAGTATGTTAATGTTATTAAGACTTCACACTAAACGATATGGTTTAAACTCTACACAATTCAAGATAGTTGTTGCAATAACCATATTTTCTAAGTAAATTAAGGGCCATACCTCTATTCCAAAATGGCAAAACAATTTGATGTATCATAAATATTATTAACATATACTGGTATCCTATTTCTATATAAAATTTCCACCCAAAATGTTGTTTAATTTTCAACAAAACTTGATTAATTAACATAAACTCAACACAAAAATGTATTTTCGTAGATAATCAGGGGCCATAACTCTATGTAGAAAAGGCAAAGATAAACATTGATCGTAAGGAAGTGATGTCTGTTTGATATAAGGCTTCACAGCAATTTTAGTTAAAATCCAAAATAAGATAAAGAAACCTTGCACCTAAGCTTTACCCAAAATGCGCATTTTTGTTAAGTAACTCAGGGGTCATAACTCTATTCTGAAAAGGAGAAAATCGGTCTTGCTCGTAAGAAAGTGACATCTTAACGATATAACACTTCATAGTAAAGTTGGTTTTAACCGAAAACAATTTACAGAAGTTATTAACAACGTGCATGAAAGCTTTAGCCAAAAGGTGCATGCCCGTCCCTCCCTCCACCCATCTACCCGCCATCTTCAATCCTTAAACCGCTTTTGATTTAAAAAAAAATAATTGAAAATTGCATTCGGCATAAACAGAATATAATTAGGCGTGCATATGTCTTATTTATGTACAAAACAAAATCATATCGCCAAAATATAAACTTGAACACTTTTTTTCTTTGAATATCAATATTTTCTTATCACTTATGGGCTTCCGTAGAAAATGCGTTGGTGTTACAAAATGCAAAGAATACCATTAATCCATACAGTGGTTTCGTATAGAGTACAGTTTCTGCTATTGATATGCACAAAATCACAAGTATATCTTTCCGGGTAAACCAAAAGTGTTTTTTTGCACGATACGAGAGGTTGGGTCCCAGCCTATATACTATGTTAACCAAAGCGTAAAGTGTCATGATATTTTGCATTGGAGGTAAAATATTTGTATAACTAGACAGTCACAGTTCATATATTCGGGTATGTATTTAAAACCAGTGAATCATTTAAACATCGTGTGATTTGAATATATTTTGTGAAGGATTGTTAATTTTTTAAAACATTTACCAAAGGAATTTAAAAACAAATCTATCGTTTTTATTCTGCGTAATGTCGCTAATTTGGATTAAAGAAAACGTTCAAACATTTATCAAATGAATTTAAAAACAAACAAACTCAGCATTGTGTGTCATTTCAGCAATTTGAAACTGGATTAAAGTAGACGTTGAAACATTCAGTGTACTGTCTTACTGCGATATTATAACTTTTTTTCTGTCCAAACATATTCTAGTGTTTCAGTTAGACAAAACTGCGGTAAGACTTCTAATCTAATAAGAACTGTACAAACGCGGATTTTCGCATGACTAGGTAGGTAAGTTTATACGTTATTAATCAAAGTACTAAAAGTACTGATATGCATTACAAAGTACTGATATGCATTAGAAAGTACTGATATGCATTACAAAGTACTGATATGCATTACAAAGTACTGATATGCATTACAAAGTACTGATATGCATTACAAAGTACTGATATGCATTACAAAGTACTGATATGCATTACAAAGTACTGATATGCATTACAAAGTACTGATATGCATTACAACAAAGACGATCCTGTGTTCGTGACTCTTTAAATATACCATTTATTTACCCGATGTGTACATTCATACAATCGCGCGAAGTTTATGTAATGCCGCATATTACGGGTTCTCTTTGCAATCATGGTTAATCTTTTGCAAACCAAAAAGGCTAATTGGTTAGTGGACCATTCTAAGTAAAACTGGTCTGTGTCTTTAAATTATGAATGCTTTTACCGTATTTTACTACATTATTAAAGATCGAACCCAGATACTTTTTGACGATTAACCTACCTTATAACTTTTGGCTACTAGTCAGAGTACATTGCAACAATGAACATGTGACTTTAAATTTGTTTGGATAAATGTGTGTTTCGTACATTAAGTTTATTTGATGTTAGGATAAACTATTTGCAAACGACATTTTCGTTTGTTAAAACATAAAAATCTTAAAATTGCTTACCTTTTTTTTTCTTTTTTTTCCTTGAACGAAATATCTGCCCACACTATAAAATCCACACCTGATTAAAATTATTAGTTGAGAGATTAAATAAAATCCAAGAATAAATCATACAACACTACACTTTTTCAATCTGTCATATCACGAGTCGTGTAATATAATAGAAATCATTCTAATAATATTTCCACGCTTTATTATAAATATTATATAAATTGTTAAATCCGTTATGAATTCTGTTCACCGCACCTCGCAGATTTTTTACATGATAATATTCCAATATTCTCCAATTCTTTCCGACACTTTTTGTGAAGTTGAAATTATCTTGTCAGGTTCTCTTTTCTAAATACGTTTCTACTTTAAAAAAAATCCAGTCTTTTATATTCCATTTAACACCAAACACATGCCTGTGGTTTACCACTTTCAATCTTTGCGGTTTTGTAAGTCACGTTTTATGGATTTATAAGCGTCAAACAGTCTCCACATTCCTTTTTGATGTCGGGGTACAAAAATTGTACCCTTCCCACATTTCTAGCATATTGAATTTCCCTTTGATGATGGGGTACATGTCATTAACTCGTCAGATAAGATTGATTAATGAACTTATTTACATTCTTCGCGGTTTTGTAAGTCACGTTTTATGGATTTATAAGCGTCAAACAGTCTCCACATTCCTTTTTGATGTTGGGGTACATGTCATTAACTCGTCAGATAAGATTGATTAATGAACTCGTTTACGCAAAAATCGTACCCTTCCCACATTTCTAGCATATTGAATTTCCCTTTGATGATGGGGTGCATGTCATTAACTCGTCAGATAAGATTGATTAATGAACTCACTTACATTCCTCGCGGATCTTGTATTGATTAATTATTTCGTTAACTCAAAAATCGTACCCTTCCCACATGGCCTCACCTGCAGGTCATTCACCCGTGACCTTCAATAGGGAAATATCTTCTCCTATTCTATAACGACATATTTCTCTTTTGCTGTCCTTTTCTGTACACCTTTTAACCATAAAACCCCTTTATATAAAAAAGAAAACTCTGGGCGGGAAAAACAGGCGCTACAATTAATTAAAAAAGCCTCTGGGAAGGGAGAAACAGTCTTCATCTTCCTTTTGATGTCAGGAAAAAGTCATTACACTTGTCAGATAAGAACGATTAATTACTTCGTTTACGCATAATCATACACTTCCCACATTCCTCGCATACAGGTCATTCACCCGTGACCTTCAAGTCATTCACCCATCACCTTCAAGTCATTCACCCAGATCGAGGACGACCGAACGCCGAACAAGAAAGGGAGCTGGTGCTCACACTATACTACTGTGGTGGTTATGTCTCAGTAGATCACAAAAACCGGCCTTGAGAAGGGCCACGGTATCACCCTAGTGTGGGGTGTATACCATATTGGAACGTGTATCAGTGCAGATGACAACTAAAACACTACACTTTCAACGTCCGGTTCGATGGGACCGAAAAATAAGCCACACCGGGCCCGACGTTGATGGTGGTCGCTGATGGTCACGTTCCGGATCCCCCTGCAGGACGCGTCGACATCGCTTGAACCGTTGTAGATGGACACGTCCTTCTGGTTCGATGGTCTGAACGGGAATGTCACGAACCTGTATAGTATAAGGTTTTATTTTTCCTCGCCGTTGGTAACTAGGCCTTTTGGCGAGGTTTTCAATAGTAGTTTATTTATAATAATCTTAGTAGTTTAAATAATGTTACTAATGCTTATCAATCTCGCACGGATGGCAGGATCCAAGCAGGCGCAAGACATGGCAATAGATGGTTTGCAGGGACACAAGAAGATTAACTTGGCAGAGGCTGAGTGATGGGAACACAGGTGGAATAAGCTCATGTTGGTCTATAAAATTCAATCGAGGCTTACATGTATTAATAATAATTTTAATTTCCAGCGCCAGCGCGTCATCATTTGTTAAAAATGATTTAACTTAATATGTACATATATACACAATCCATGTTGTGTCTGCTTCATGCTCCCTTCCAAAGGGAATGGACTCTTATAATTATAAGCTTATAATGTTAAAAAAGAAATCGTTAAAATGTCCAGTGTTGTTTGTAGGACATCACTCTAAATCTCTCAATATAAAATAATTCAGTATGAATTTTGCGCTTATGAGAGCAAACACGTTAAATGGAGTGTGTCCCTCCGCCAAAGCCAAAGCCACGGGGAGGCCACACTGGGGAGGGCATGAAGCAGAGGTATACATAGGTTTTACATGTTAATATTATGTTCCCCGTTATCCCGATGTGTGCGTCATATCAAACTAAAAATAGCATCTTCCCAGCTGTCGATATAAAATCAATGTGAAATAATAAGCACATATAAAACTAAACAGTACAGCCAGGAATTTCTATTAACTTAACTGTTCATTTAAAACAACCAAATATTAAAACCACACACGGGGCTGGTGGGGGCATACAAAGTAGTGTTACGTGGAATTATCCGACATAAGGAAGTGGGATTGGATGGAGTAGGGGAAAATATGTTACTTAGTAATATTATTGTTTATAAGATAAACACTTAGGAATGTTTAATAAGCACTTCCACAAAGCCATGAGGTAGGGCAGTCCCCACACTCACTTAGTCGTGGCTCATTATATATATAAGGGTATGTGATTGGTCCTGGACCGTTGTGCCTGCGTTGTCTTCAGACTCAAAAATCGCCCCAACGCGTCCACCGGATCAGTCCCATATCATAACTGTATCAATTAAGTAGTTTATAATATTCATATGAAGAATAACGTTCGTCTCTGTGTTGACTACCACCCAGAGAGCCAGTACAACGACCGTCTAACCAGGTGGCAGTCAGCACTGAGCATGACCCAAATGTTATTCATAAGAAGTTTATATATTATGTTGCTACTTACATGGAACAATAAGTAATTGAATGACGTTTACACAATGTTAAATACGACGTTTATCTGCACTCTAACAGAAAGGGTTTATAAATTGGTAAAATTATACTGCATAAACGAATTTAAATCAAACCATCAGTGTTTTCGAGCCCAGCAGACAAAACATACAAGCTGATCCGCTGGGCCTTCCAACATTGTAGTTTTCGTCTAAATCTTCTTTTCGAATTTTGTGCCCAGGATGAAAGAACTGAGAGCGCTAAATACTTGAACTCTATGTTGTTTGATAGGATCTAAAATGTTAGTTAAATTAAAGGGTAGTGATGAGTTTAGCAATTTTAATTTTAAGATATCTCTCTGTATTTCAAACTGACTACAATCTAGTAAATAATGTTCCGTAGTAAAATGGACTAGGCAGTTAGGACAATCCTTATGAAGGTCGTTAATTATGTGGATGCCTAAACTAGCCGGTAATAGATTGTACCCCATTCTCAGTCTTGTAATTACTTTATCAATAAGCCTGTTAGTAGAAAGTGGTTCTTGAATTTTGAAATTTGTTTTAAGTCTAGAGAAAGTATGGAACTTGTTAATTTGATTAGATAAATAATGATCTACTTTCTTGTTTATTGTTTTCCGAATTTGTGAATAAATTTCAGTATGTCCTAAAGGGATTGGTTTATCAACGGAAGTGGTGTCCAAGCTTACAGGCTAGGTCTGCGTTTTCGTTACCGACTATACCAACATGAGCCGGGCACCACTCCAAGTTTACAGAAAGTTTTAAAATATGGCAGTCATTTAATTTATATAGAATATTTGTCAGAAGAACAGGGCGAGTTCTACTCGTTCTGTCTTTAATAGCCATAATACTCGAAAGCGAGTCTGAGAAAATAACTGAGAATGAAGGCTTGTTTTTAATAATCCATTTAAGGGCTCTGTCTATAGCGACTGGCTCCGCGGTAAAAATTGGGAGACCGTCAGAGATTCTAGTAATTTTAGTAATATTTTTTGTTGGTGTAACAAAGGCTGATGCTACACGTCCTGAGACAGGATCTTTAGAACCATCTGTATAAATTTGTAAAAAGTTATAATTGTACTATCCTTATGTTGTAAGAAGTTCAGTTTAATTTCTGATGCTTCACCTTTTTTGTTTATTATAGAGGAAGTGGAAATGTCTACATTAGGTTGAATTAGAGTCCATGGAGGGACCTCTCCTATTAAAAAATCTGCAATTTGATATTGGTCCAGGTTATATTCGTCTATTAAATTATAAATGATTGTGCCGAATGGCTTGGGATTTTTACTAAATCTATTGAGACATTGGGTATTTACAAAAATATTATTTACTGGATTTGATTCTTTTTTTGTCTGGACCCTGGCCCAGAAACGTAGCATCTGTTCTTCTCTATGAATATGTAATGGTAAAACGCCAGCCTCAAGTTCCAAAATATGCTGTGGTGTAGACTTTAGGGCTCCCAGTGCAATTCTAAGACATTTATTTTGTAGAACATCGAGTCGTTGAAGTAGTGATTTTGAGGCACATGAATAAACATGGTTCCGTAATCAAGTTTGGATCTTATTAAGATTTTGCATAAAAGTGTTAATGATTTTTTATCAGATCCGAAATCAGTACCTTTTAGCATTCTTAATAAATTTAAATCCTTTTCACATTTGTTTAAAAGGTTATATATATCGGCTGTAAAATATAACCTTCTATCCCAGACAAGGCCTAAAAAAGTGACTGTGTTGTTAAATATAATTTTAGTATTACCCAGAAAAAGATCTGTAGAAGTGTGGGCGGTATTTCCAAATATAATCCCTGTAGTTTTACTAGTGGAGATTTTAAATCCCCATTTTTGAGCCCAATCCCAGATTAAGTTTAGCCCCTTTTGTGCTTTAGCTTGTAATTTATCTATACGTTTCTCAGAAATCCATGCGCCACTATCATCTGCAAATTGACTAACGACCAAACCGGAATCCTGAACTACATTAGGTAGGTAGTTAATTAGAATGTTAAAAAGGAGAGGAGAAATAATGGATCCTTGTGGAGGACCACGTTCTAATAGTTCTTCTTCAGAAAGATCTTCATCAACTTTTACTTGAATTTTTCTATCCTGGAGAAAGGCCTTGACAAAATAAAAACAGTTTCCTCGAATTCCGAGGTCACATAATTTGGATAATATTCCAATATGCCAGGCTAGATCGAAAGCCGCCTGTAGATCAAGAAAGATGGCTAGAACAGATCGGCTATAGTTTTTAGCGAATAAGATGTCATGTTGTAAACGGGCTAGCTGATCTTGAGTGCTACGCCCTTTTCTAAATCCTGACTGAAATTTATTAATTAAACCCTTAGATTCTAAAAAGTGTTCAAGTCGGTTTTTAACCATAAATTCCATTAGTTTACTTGGATGGGATGTTAAGCTGATGGGCCAAAAAGATTGTGGGTCGTTGGTTTTTTTATTAGGTTTATGTATTGGAATGACAGTCTCCAGGATTCAGGATAGTTATTAGAAGACCATATTTTATTATATAGAGTAAGCTAAATATTTAAAGTAGAATCCGGCATATGTTTGAATAGTTGGTATGAGAGTTTATCGGGTCCCACGGCTGAATTTTTCCTGCTAGCAATTGCATCTTTTAGTTCCATTCTCAATCTGAATAAACCTAATCTTATCTGCTAATGTTCTCTTAACTAGGTCACTTGATTTGTTTGATATTCTTATTTTATTATCTTTAATGAACTAGTTTGTCTGTAAAAATCATTAATATTAATTCACATGATGCTATAAGGTCGTTAAAAAGGCTAAATATAAAACAAAACAGGAAACTGAAATAGTTTCTGAGTGTGATTTTTTTTTATACATGTTTTGAAGAAACACCATTATGCGAATGATGTATTGTTTTCAAAAGGAAAAGTGTTCCTATTTACCTAATGACATATTTATAGTACTACTGTACTTAACATTACATTAATTACGTTTATCTATTGTTTTTACTATATTATTAAGAAATATGCATAAGGAGTAATTATTTAGAAGTATGTTATTACTGTAGTTACCAGTATATGAATTACGTGAATGTATCATTATTACTAATGACCTAAATGTATATCTGTCAAAAAAACTTGTCATCATACTCTTCTCATAGTATATTGTGTAACTGTTGCCGCCAAATGCATCGATGAACATGTATATATGTTTGAGCCTGAATAAAAACAGAAAAACTGAAATTTATATTATTATTTTTTTAGATTAAAGTACATATATATTGAATTACATATAGAATTGGTAGCAATATAATTCCCATATGAGTTCAACAACCGAATCGACAAACATTTTCATAAACAAAAATATATCCAAAAGTTATGGGCTGCTCAATTTAATGCATGTGCTATAAACTGTGCAACCAAAGCTGTGGTTTGTATATGGACTATTAATTATGTTTAGAATAGAAATCGGGGCGTCCGTGGCCGAGTGGTTAACGTCTCTGACTTGAAATCACTTGCCCCTCACCGCTGTAGGTTTGATCCCTCAGTGGCCTACGAATCTTTATGTGAGGAAGCTATCCAGCTGGCTTGCGGAACGTCGGTGGTTCTACCCAGGCGCCCGCCCGTGCACGAAAATTGCCCAGAGGGGCACCTGGGGTCTTCCTCCACCAATGGAAGCTGGAAAGTCGCCATATGACCTTAGCTGTTGGTGCGACTATAAAATCGTATTCAATTCAATTCAATTAGAATAGAAATTAGTCCCTTGGGCAAGCTTGATGCACCCCTGTTTGTTGTATGTATTTGACACAATTACAGCTGTATGTATTTTGCATTTATGGTTAAGATTATTTCATATCGTGTTTTTGTTTTATCATACTCTTCTCATAGTATATGTGTGTAAATGTTGCCGCTAAATGTATTGGTGATGAACATGTATGTTTAAGCATGAATAAAAAATCAAACTGAAACTTTTTAAAACCAGGGAGTAAGTATACGTATACTTACTCCCTGTTAAAACGAATAACATTCACATGAAGAATTAAATTGTTTGCGATCTTTCAAATATAAAAAAACACGACAATTCTAAATGGGTATACTTACTTTGACCAATTATAAACATGGCAGAGGTATTACTTAGTCATGATGGTGCTAATTGTTTACGCAAAACTAACATGGCAACACAAAGACACCGTAAACAAATGATTCATTCTTCGTTTTAATCAAAGTAATCGGCGAATGATCTAACTAACTGTTTGACAAAATGTGAGAAAAAGTATTTCAATAGCGTGTAAGAAATAATAGATGTCTTTATTTGGCCTAAATATATAGGATAATACTTTATTATATACAAACAATGATAACAGTGTAGTAAATGAAAGAAATTACAATCATAATAATAATTAATTCAGACTTAATTAAATTCAAATCAATCTTTTATTTACAACAAATATTACAATGTTTTTTGCCAATACGATATAGGTGGATACATTAAAAAATTAAATAATTGAATGCAATGAGACAAGTATGTTGTAAATACAAATATCTTTATTCAGCAATAAATCGTAAACGCACATGCTATGAGTAAAAAAGCTCGGCAAAAGGCCTAGTGCCATAGGCCGAGCAAAAATAAAAACTTTACCTACCCTATGAGTCAAAATGTATAAGTAATGTATACACATTTGAAAGATGCTATGGATTCATGTAATTTATATTAATTAATATCATGCATAAATATGTTGATGTTGAAAATAGTGAAGTAAATAAAGTATCGAACAAATGAACACGATAATAGACAGATGTGTTGTTAAATATAATGTCAGTTATAATAATAATAATAATAATAATATCATTACCCTCAAAAGACCTATCTAAATGGTTTGTTCATTGATTGATTTATTCGCCTGCAATAACTAAATAAAGAAGAGAAGCTGTATGCCCTGCTTAATACTACGGATACTAAACGTGCAATTAAGTAATTTAAAAAAACTATTACATAAGTCGGTCGTCTCCAAAAGTGAATATAAAAGTCAGTATATTGTTGTCATTATAAAACAACCTAAGGTTCATCTTATAACAATCACATTTTATTTCATAAATTGGCATTCGCATCGGTTTCACCCATCTACCAGTTTCTTTTTCGTAATCGATGAGAAGAAACTACTGGTTTTGTACATACTATTCATCATCCTATATACATGATATTCACCGATATGGTCATTGTATCCATTTATTACATGTAAACGTATGTAAGCAAATGATGAGTGCGTGCGTCTCTCTTGTGTGCATAGTCCACGAGTAAATTAGGTATTTCTATGTGAGTGAGTGAGGGCGCGGGTGGTATAGGAGCCCCGATATATTCATTATGAATTAAGTGGGATATTGTAATGAAGTATTAAGTAAGAATTATATTGGACTTCGCCACAGAACTCCTCAACTATTGATTCTTACGGATTCGGGAAGTAAAGAGTATTGGTTCTGCCCAGGATAAATTGGATGGGTCTGCATCCACAACTAAAATATCGACCCTCATAGTGCTGACAATGACGTAGAGCATTATTCAACTGACAACTGACAACCAACAATCAACCGTCAACTGTTCTTAATCTTTCATTTCATTTCTAAACTAGCTCTTTAGACTCGGGTTGAGATGTTGACTGTGTACATTAATTACAATGTTTAAAAACGTTTGTCTGTTTGTAAAAGCATTGAAATACATTATGATACTGTGTTTAAATGCGAGGGCCGAATAGGCATCACCTTGACGGTGGTTTAAGTGTATGTCTACACCTGTCATGAATCCACAAATATAGTGTCAAGACGGGTGCAATATATCACCTCAATATATCTCGTGTCAAATTTTAAGGTACTCATAGGATTGTAGTTTTGGATGAGGGAGGGTCAAAATAGGCAGCACCTCTGGAGGTGGCGTATGTCCATAGGTGTAAGAGGATGTTTTCAGAACACCTGTCATACATGATGAAATAACGTGTCAAGATGTGTACAGTACCTCGTGTACAACTGGGATGGAACTTTGAGGTGAGGAAAGGCCTAGCTCGGAATCACCCTAACGATGGTGTGAAGTATGGAAATGTTTTATAACACCTGTCATAAATCAAATGAAAACGGTTGTTATGCTAATTTGATGAAGGTTGTGTAGAGTTAGTCGCATTGTAAACGTAAAGCACACCCCTTTTGGACGTTGAAATTTATATTGTGATAATGTTGTGTGATTTTGTTTCAAAGTGTAAACATAACCAGTGTCAGAAGATATCACTGGTTGGATTATCATGTACTATGGCGTGGTATTCCAGTGTCGCAGCACTATATCTGTTACAAGTGGACAATATGTATATACACATTACACCGTAGAATCACACACATACGCACACGCACACACGTGTTATTTTATATTTCAAACCTCTCTCTCTCTCTCTCTCTCTCTCTCTCTCTCTCTCTCTTATTTAATTGATACTTCTTCCCATCCCTTTACATGTTCGCGCATTGTCTCATATATACCATAACAATGGGTAAATAATACCCTGTTTATGTTTAATTCATTATTGTTTTTATATTTATGTTTACATGTTATCAACAATTTCTAGACTTGCACATCCAATAGTATTTGCAATTATAAAACATCGACAGTGAAAGCAGATAATTTACCCTTCTCACATAACGTGTAGTCTTCACGCGACACCACCCATACAACAGTAAATATGATCATATCCATTTTGTAAGCGGCAATCTGATTAGTCATTTCAAATGGAAAAAGTATAGGTGCACCGATACTT